>SOPF01026754.1:0-40275 GCA_012979155.1 Hypericum perforatum | reverse complement strand
TTGCAAATTGTCCCAATAACTCATTGCATAAGCATTCATTAGCAATAGTTGTTCTTCTCTCTTCCTCTCTCGAGTCCGAAAGTTCTGGGTATATAAGGGTTTGCCCGAAAGTTTCGAGATACGTGTGCAACGTTCTTGGAAACGCCCAAATAGTCATTGTATCTTGGGGACGATTGTCGTAGCCCGTAGTACACTGAAATATACGAGGCAATCTCGTCTTACAGAGAAAGTGTCCAATACTTGCCTCGACTATAGTCCGATCCTAACCAAGTACACACCATCCGACGACCTAACAAAAAATGGAGAGCTTTAGGGAAGATATTCAAATATTTTCATGCACACAGCTTTTAAGGTTTTGGAGAAATACATCTTTCAAGCTACTGGTGAGGAGAGATCGATCCTCACTGGAGGAAGTGTGTTATACCGGAGGTTTGCCAGTTGTTAGAACTCATTAGTTATTAGTGCTACTTACCGTTGTTTCTTACTGATTGGATCCTGATCGTCGGACTTGCGTAACGCCATAGGATTAGGTATTTGGCTTCTCTAGGATCAAGTATGTGAAGAATCTAGGAGGCAAAGTTGTGGTTTTACCATGAAATTGAATAAGAAATAGAATAAGTAAATCACCTTTTTAAAAGTCTAGAAAATAGTGCAACGAGGAGAGGAAGAGTCACGAGCCAATCTCGGTGCTTGATAAAGAGAGAGTTGGAGTTGGAAATTCTTTTTATAGAAAAGGATTGGGATTTGGTCATGAAAGTATGAATTTGGGATCAGATAAGATGTTGGGCCTAGAGATAAGCTTGGGCTTGCAAGGATGTACGAGGTTTTTTAAGCTAGTTAAATACGATCTCACGGCCTTTTCGAGAAATCCATGTCAATACTTATCACTTGGTTACATCTAAGTATTGACATGCGATAGGCATTCTTAGAGTGCAAATATTTTGTGAGGATTAGCACAGGATCCACGTCGATGACTATGAGATTAAATTTTGAGTTAAAAGCGATGCCAAGCACAAAGCTTTTGAAGGAATTAGCATCCTTAAAGAAGAGACCAATATCTAAGTGCATTTTATCTCATTGCTGCCTTTTTAATGGTGTTTGGAACGTTTCATCATCTTCACCTCATTAAGGGGTCCAGACCATGTCATCGCCATTGTCTCATCGAGGAGAGGAAGATGTCTGTCGTTGTCACTTCATCAAGGATAGTAGGGTCATTTTATCGTCATCACTTCATCAATGGCATCTAGATCATGTTAACATTGCTGCCTCACCAAGGATATCCACACCAGGTTGTCATTGTTTCTCTAAGGGTGTCTGGACCATGTCATTTCCTCCTTTGTATTGCATTGTCAAGAGCGTATTGAAGAGTGGAAATGACAAGACCTGAGTTTGGCTAAGGTGAATCAATGACGGACTCGATGTACAGTTGCATTATGAGTGTAAACAAGGATGAGTGCAATGTTGTGTCAAGATTGTTACTTGAGGCACGACAATGATCAGTGAGATATTGTATCTAGGTCGTGGCTTGAGGCACAACGAGGAAGAGTGCAATGTTGTATCACGGATGATGCATGAAGTGCAACGAGAATGAGTGCAGTATTGTGTGAAGGATTTTGCCAAAATCAAACGAGATGTGCTATGATGATAGAGAGTTTCGTGTAAAATATAGTGAGGTCATTTACCATATTTTGGTGTAGTTTGTTAGTACGATGTGAATTGCCTAGTGAGAGAAAGATTCTCCTTTAAGACCCCAGTCAATATTAAGTCATGACGAGAAAATTTCGTTGTTTGAGTGGGATTTTCCAATGTTCAAAACTACGTCAATATTCGGTCATGATGATAAAATTTCCTTGTTTGAGCTGGATCTTCCAACGTTCGGGGCCGGGTTAATATTTAGTCATGACATGAGAATTTTCTTGGTTGAGCAGGATTTTCCAATTTTCTTGCCTATTTAATCACGACTTTGTTTTTCCTGTTCTGAGGACGTGGTCTTGTTCTTGTATTGGATAGTGAATCACATATGAAGAGTAGTCGCATTGAAAGTTCAGCACGTATGGAAGGGGATTAAGTGGGTAAGATGATTCTGCTCATATTTTGGAAGTGACCTCCATTATTTTCTTTAAGAGGGATGAGTTGAATTGGAAATTATCTAAAAGATGTATCCTATTCTTAGGGACGAAACTAGGACGGCACTCCCTATATAAAGAGAACTAAGCCGACGAAGAAGACATTACCAACACAACCACGACAACAATTACTCTTTACCGTTATCTTTCGCAGAGCCCTTCATTTTGAGGTACGTCTACGGCATTACAATAATATATGTATTATTTTCCTTTGGTGCTATCCTTTCTTCTACCATCTTAACTACTAGAAGTTTGTATATAAACTATATTGGATATCCGTAGAATACCTCTCTCCAAATTTCATCTTGTATGTTGCCATTTATTTCGGAAAAATAATGCAAAGAATAATAAATTACAATTTGAAATCCGTCCGTCATATCCAAAAGTTTCAGTTGCGATGAAACTTGGCAAGAGTCTTATTTTAGCATTTTGAAATTTACTTTCAAGCACAAAATGTGTGCGTTTTTTATCTTATAAATGCTACACTATTTGTGCTTTAAGTATGTTGTTTATTGGAGGAGATCATCAGAAAGGTGTGTGCTTTAATAGGATGGTGCATGATAAATCTTTTGGGTGCGTTTGGTATGGGTAGCTAGAGATTAAAGCTTGGCTGCCTGTATTTTATTCTCCCATCATATTCTTTTGGGATAATTGTCCACAGATTCCTAGGGTTTGCAAAAATTAGCAATTCAGCCCCTCTATTTTTTTATTATTATTTAGCCCTTCTAGTTTGTGAAAAAGGTATTATTTAACCCCTGTAACTGGAATCGGCTCTTTTCTCCGGCGAAAATGGACCTGAGATTACTAAAATACCATTTTCATTAAAAAAAATAATTCCCTCTCTTTTTTAATTCAAAACCCGCACCCAAATTTATTCCTTTCCAGAAAAGCCCCTTCCTTTCTCCATCTTCTCCTTCCACCCCAACCTTTCCAAAAAAAATTGCCGCTCTTCTTCTCCACTCTCTTGTCCCCCGATTCTGCATGAATTCCTGAACTTGAGACCCCGGTTCGACTGAAATAGTTACACTCTCTTGTCCACTCTCTTGTCTCTCCAAAATATGTAAAATTTGTAGGTTTATTAACCCTAATTGAGCAAAAATGTGTTAGGCGATTCTCGTATAGAAGGAAGCAGACAAGAGAGTGGAGAAGAAGAGGGGAAATTTTGGGATGGAGGGAGAAGATGGAGAAGGGAATGGGCTCCTTCTGGAAAGGATAATGAATGGGCAAGGGTTTTGAATTGGAAAAGAGAGGGAATTGATTTTTAATGAAAAGGGTATTTTAGTAATCTCAGGTTTATTTTTGCGAGAGAAAAGAGCCGATTCCGACAACAGGGGTTAAATAATACCCTTTCCACAAACAAGAAGGGTTAAATAATAAGAAAAAACACTAGAGGGGCTAAATAGCTAATTTTTGCAAACCCAAGGGGGTTGTGGGCAATTATCCCTATTCTTTTAGTTGTAGCTCATTAATCGTGTTGCTCATTGTTGTTGTGAATTTGGTGATAGATTTTAGAATTGGAAGGCAATATCGGGAGAAGCTATCAAGATATGAAGAATAAGAATATAATCGAAGCTCTTCTACATTATTTTTGGCGATTGGAGATTCCACGCTCAATTAGAGAATCACAATTAATTATTTTTTCCTCAATCAACTTATAAGATAACTACAATTAGGTTGTAAATGTATTAGTACTTGTTTAATGTATAGATGGAGTCTCAATTCATAAATAACACAATTCAATTATTCCTGAGTTGCTCAATTTATATAGTATCATAGTCAAATTATTACATATAGAAGTTTTCTTTTTAGCCCCTCTCATGGCAAAAAATGAGAGTTCTAGCCAAAATATTTCCCTTGCTCTTGTCCATGCAAGTTCAGATGGCCCAACTAAAAAATTAGCTAAATTCAAAAGCAATATTGGATTGAACATCACCAACATTACCTTCATTAGTAACAATTGTCTCTCTTAGTCTAAAGCAATTAACATTTCTTTAAGTGGCTGAGGAAAATTGGAGTTCATCGATGGAAGTCCCAACTCCTACTAAGAATGATGCTAACTTTACTGAGTGGAGTTCGAATAACCATTTGGTAATATCTTGGCTCTACAATTCAATCGAAGGTAACTTCCATGATCAAATCAATATTACTGAAAGTACGAAATGATATTAAGAATTATACTTGCACAAAGAAAATATGTATTGACTACTCAATATCAAGAATAGTATTATTACTAAAATTTAAAAAGGTGAAAACTAATTTATTGAATATTTAAGCAAAATCAAGACTATGTGGAGAATTAGCCATATTATGGTGAGCCTCAACTAATGCAATTGTCCTGAAAACGAGAGTTGACGAGGATAAATCTTTTTAAATCCTAATGGGACAAGGTCTAGAATTTGAGTTTTTTCACGAAAAAATATTAACTATTTTAGATCTTCTACCTTGAAACACAGTCTGTGCACAAATCCTGAATGAAGAAACTAGAAAAAGATTGATGGATTCACTACATATAATAGAACCCCTTCCTAAAATAAATGCCTTTTTCAGGATGTATATCCCACTGCTTGAGTAGCTAAGAGGTTCACAAATTTTAAAGGTGATTCCAACTTAAGAGGAAGAGGAGGAAGAACTAGAAGGATGAGCATTACCTATGATCATTGTGGAAGAATTGGTCATCCAAAGAAAAAAATGTTAGATTTTAAATATACATTTGAAATAGCAAAACTAGTAATCAAAAGAATAGAACTTGATTGAATAGTCTAATAATACTTTCAGTATAACTATAGATGCATCATCAGGCTTTTAGAAGCAATAAGCTTAAAAAATACGAGTGAAGGTATAATTTGACCTCCATCTCTACACATACTATAATTGAGATTTCCCAACAAACAGTTCAATGTAGTCTATCAAATTTAGATTTCACAAAGATTGTAGATTCAAGAGCAAATGAACACATGACCCATAATTCTACTTCGATTAGTGACATTAAAGAGATACCAAATCAATGTATATGCATAGTAAATGGCACTAACGTTCTTATATAGGGAGGTAGTTCAATCATCATGTTCTCTAAGCCAAACAAGCTTGAATCCCTATATATACCTAAGTTGTCTAGTAAATGAACTCAGTAGCTAAATTATTTGGCCATCTTCTTATCTAACTCTATCGAGTTTCAAGATTGCTCAACTCTAAGAAAAAATAGTGAAGGAAAATTAATTAATAACCTCTACATGATCACACAATTACTTAATGCCCTTTCTACATACATGGATGCTACTTCTCACAAATTGTGGCATTGCAGATTTTATATTGTTTGAGAATATTTATGATAAGCCTTTTTAATTAATACAATCTGATGTTTAGTCATCTCCTATCTATTCTTATGATAACTTTAGATATTATATGACATTCATAAATCATTAAAGTAGAAGCACTTGGGTTTATCTTCTTAGACACAAAAATGACATTTCAATTTTTTAAATATTTCAATCATCTAGCATAGACTTAATAAGTTAACAAGGTAAATATCTTTATAATTGATAATAAAACTGAGTATATATATGATTTTAAATATTACTTAAAGGATCTTGGCATTGTTCATTAGACCTCATACATCTACACACTTGAACAAAATGGAATAGCATAAAGAAAAAATACACTTAATGGATGTTACTAGGTTCATGATGTTTAAAAATGCGTGACAAGATGAAATATTAAAGAGATACAGTTCTTTCCACTTGTCATGTGATTACTAGGCTCCCTGGTAATACCTTAATGGGTAAGGCATCTCTAGAAATATTATTAAATAGGAAGCAAGTATAGATCATTTACGAGTTTTAGTTATAGTTGTTATGTGCACATACCTAAAAAAAGGCATGAAAAATTGAACAAGAGGTCAATCAAATACCTGTTTTTATGCTTCTCAAATAATGAGAAAGGTACAAGTGCCTAAATCTAGAAATAATACAAAAGTTAACCTTTAGATGTATAAAATTCTTGAAAAATTAACCATATTTCATAAGAAATTATAAGTATCTAAGATAGGAGAGAGGACTAACAAAGAAGTCATAAGTTCATTGCTAATTCAATTACCACCTGGGAGGAAAAAATTAGTTGATTCTGGAATATATTCAAATTCTGCAATATATTTATACTCAATAGAATCAAATTTAGAAGATCAACAATCCAAAGAACAATTAAAAGATAACAGTAGAGGAGATTCCAAGTACAAAAGATCTCCAGGTATGTCCTTGAATCCAATTTTCAATTCCCCTTAGATTAATCATGATTCTAATAACGATGAACATCAAGTCAAGAACCCCTCTAGAATTAGACAACTTAGTAGCCAATTGAAGGATTTCTAGACCTAATTAGGTCATTATCCAATTGAGAACCACATAATATATGATTACATCAAGCCTAAGCACATGGCTTTCATAACTTGTCTATACAACAACTTGGAACTAAACATTTTTTAGAAAGTTTTAAAGTAACCTGTCTGGAGAAGTGTTATGAAAGAGGAATTAGATACTCTACTTAAAAATTAGACTTGGTCAATTTTAAACTTACCAAAACAAAAGAATACAATTGATTGTAAGTGAATATTTAAGGTAAAACATAATAACGATGATACTATTGAAAGATACAAGGCCCAATTAGTTGCACGAGACTTTCCCTAAATTCCTGGTATTCATTACAGTAAAAACATTGCACGAGTGGCACAAAATAAACATCATCCATTTTCTAATATACTTCAGAGTCAATCAAAGCTGAAGATTAGACCATTTTGATGTCAAAAGTACTTTCTTACAGGGAAATTTAGAAGAAGTGTATATATAGATCTCTTCTGAACTAAAAACTCTAGCCAATGCATCTTCAAAAGGCATTTTCTTAAATCAAAGAAAGTATTTTCTTCATTTGCTTAAGGAAACAAACAATCTAGATGCTACTCCTTTTAAGATTTATGTTGAATCTCAGATTAAGATTCTAAATAATCAGGGTAAATTGATTTCTAGTGTGTTATTTATAATAAATTATTGAGAAACTTATATATATTTAAACATTACAGAGTATGAATACCTTATGTTATGCATTTAGTGAGTGAAACTATGCATTCTCCTTGTGACATTCATATCGCCATTATTAAGAGGATTCTCAATACGTGAAAAGCTATCCAAGTAAAAGAATTCTTATGCAGAATCATATACACTTTAATGTTTCTGCCTTTGGAGATGTGAGATAGGCTTAAAAAGTCACGAATCATAAATCCAACACTAAATATTGCATTTTTCCTTGGAGGGAACTCGATGATTTGGATATCAAAAAAGCAAAAGGTTATGTCTTTATTAAACACATAATTAGAATATGGCGCGATAGTCACCACGTCTTCTGAATTAACATGAATTTGCAAATTACTCATGAAATTGATGATCCGAGTTTAATGTTTAACAAAACTACTCTATGTAATCATATACACTTTAATGTTTCTGCCTTTGGAGATGTGAGCAAGGCTTAAAAAGTCACGAATCATAAATCCAACACTACATATTGCATTTTTCCTTAGAGGGAACTCGATGATTTGGATATCAAAAAAGTAAAAGGTTATGTCTTTATTAAATACATAATTAGAATATGGCGCGATAGTCGCCATGTCTTCTGAATTAACATGAATTTGCAATTTACTCATGAAATTGATGATCCGAGTTTAATGTTTAACAAAATTACTCTATGACAATTATACGGCCATCCATATTGTCGCTAGTCCAATATTCCATGAAAGAATAAAACACAATAAAATTGACTGCCACTTCATTCGAGAGAAATTTCAAGATGGATTAATTATAACTTTGCTCACGCAAAGTGAATAATAGAGAACTGGAATAACTTGTGTGGGAATATTCTGAATAAGCTATCTTTTGGTGAAAGATTCCAGAATTGGAAGAAAAATCAATAAAGAAGAAGTGTGATTCCTAGTGATTGGAGATTCCATGCTCAATGAGGGAGTCACGATAAATTGATCCTTTCCTCAATTAACTAATAAGATTAATATAATTAAGCTATCATTGTGTTATTACTTGTGTGTGTGTGTATATATGTGTGTAAAATCTGATGTCATGTTTCTTCTGTTTTTATCGGCCCTAAGAAACGCCCATCTCTAACATATTTTCATACTTTCAAATTAATTTTAGAACTTTAATATAATGATACTTGGGGATATATTTTTTTCTAAAAACTTTAAAGCACATAGTAATGGTTTGAAAATAAGGGAAACTAAAAGGAACTTTTATCTAAATTTTAGTAGACGTTCATGTGCTCTCATAAAATTTGAATTTTTGTATGACTTTGGTTTAGAATTTGTGGCATCATATGTGTTAACATGTAAAAAAATGCATGTTAAGTCAACAGTTATAACAATATGGTTCAAGTTATCCCATTTCAAAAAAAATTATGGTTCAAGTCATCCCATATCGAAGAAAGTTGTTGGGCTCCCTCCTTAATTGGAGAAGTTCTAGAAAATTCTAGAACTTTCTAGAGAAGTCTCAAATTTTCTAGAAAAATCTGAAGAATTCTAGAGAAGTGTAGAACTCTTTAGAATCTTGTAGAAAAGTGTGGAATCCTCTAGAACATTCTAGAGATGTGTGGAACCTTCTGTTGCTTTATTGAAGAGTATGGAAGGATATGGAAGAGAGTGGAAGATTATAGAAATTCCTAGAGTGTGTGGAGCATTCTAGAGAATCAATCTCCACCATAGAATATAATTAATCTCCACTGTTCATTATGGAGGTAGAGTAGTATAAATAGGGGTAGGAGGCTTCATTTCTAGCCATCCCGAAGAGAAAGAGTGAATCCACTCCTTAGAGTAAGTAAGAGAGTTACAGAGCCTCTTTGCGAGAGAAGAGAGATAGCTTGGGAAGTCCTTATCCTCAAGCTTGAGTGAGTCACCGTAAAGTGAGTCAATTTTGTAAAATCATTCTTGTAATCCCATTATTCATTATATAGTGGAAGAATTCTCCATTTTAGAGAATTATACTCGTGTGCTCCCGTTACTACCTTTACTTTCTAAGTGCCCATCTTAACTTCACAAAGCAGGAAATATCGAGTTTTCCCAATAGTGATATCAGAGCCAGGTTCAGCCAGGTTCATCCGGAGTCATCATTAGCTTGTGTGGTTCAAGATGGAAGATTATGTTGCTCATGATGGAGATATGTTCAAGCTCACTGCCAACAATTACTCATATTGGAAGCTGATGATGGAAGATCACCTATATTGCAAGGATTTGCATGAGCTCATCATCTACAAAGACAAGGTAAAAGGCAAGAGCGATGCGCAGTGGGAGCTACTAAATCAGAAGGCTGTTGCTATGATTCATAAGTATATCAATAAAACTCTCTTCGAGCATGTTTCTACTTATACAAATGCTTATGAATTATGGACAAAGCTTGAGTCTATGATTCAAAACAAAGCCAATTTAGTTCGACGGTTGGTGAAATTGGAGTATAAGGATGGTCATAGTATGATTGAGCACTTGAATAACTTCAAGGGGCTCGTTAATTAATTAACCAAAATTGGTATGAAGATTGGCGATGAGTTGCAAGCCCTTCTACTCCTTAGTTCCTTGCTAAAAAGTTGGGATACACTCATGGTTACACTTAGTAACTTAACTCCGGAAGGAAAGCTTACTATGGATGCCATCAGTGATAGTCTTCTCGGTGAAGAAGCAAAGAGAATGGAACAAGGTGAGTCTACCTATCCTGAGGCTAATGTTATTGAGAACCGGGATAGGAGTATGACTCATGGATGTAGTAAGAGCCAAGATAAGTATCAATCTTGAGGGAGATCCAAATCATGCTCGAAGATTACATGCTACTATTATGGAAGGATAGGCCACAAGAAAATTGAATGTCGATCATTCAAGAGAGATCAAAAGGCCAGTAATATTAAGCCAAACCATGTTATCCCAACGAAGAAGCAAGAAGAGAAGAATACTACTGCTATAGTATCTAAAAAAGATTTGCTATATCTCGTTGGTGAAGGTAATATCCTAAACATTGCTTGCGATGATAATTTTTGGATTATCAATTCTGGTGCTTCCTTCCATGTTACTCCACACGGAAGATTCTTCTCATCCTACCAAAGTAGTGACTTTGGTATGGTATAAATGGGAAATCAAGATAGGAGCAAGATTATCGGGATAGGAGACATCATCCGGACAACAAGCATCGGATGTGAGATTTTCTTAAATGATGTGAGGCATGTTCCAGCTATGTGCCTCAATCTTATCTCCACTGGGAAGCTAGATAATGCTGGTTTGATGAACTACTTTGGTAAAGGAAAATAAAAGCTCACCAAAGGAAGCCTAATTATGGCTCGAGAAAAGAAGGAAGGACCATTATACGTGATGCAAGCCAAGCTCTGCAAAGGAGAAATAAACATAACCACTAATGAAATGGAGACATGGCATAAACGACTTGGGCATATTAGTGAAAAGTGCCTTCATATGCTAGCTCGAAAACATCTTCTCCCCGATGTGAAAGGTAAATCACTTGATCCTTGTGCTCATTGTTTAGCTGGAAAACAACATAGAGTTACTTTCTAAAGATCTTCTTCACCCACAAGAAGAAAGAACATCATCGACCTTGTACACACCGATGTGTGTTCAATGTCTGAGAGGTCCATTGGTGGTGCATTGTACTTTGTCACCTTCATTGATAACCATTCAAGGAAGGTGTTGTTATATCTGTTAAAATCAAAAGATCAAGTGCTTGATGCCTTCAAAGAATTCCATGCTCTAGTAGAGAGTGAGACTGGAAAAAAGATCAAGTGCATATGATCTGACAATGGAGGTGAGTATAGAGGTTCCTTTGAAGCTTATTGCAAAAAATATGGCATTAGGCTAGAGAAGACTCTGCCCAAGACACCATAGCTGAATGGGTTAGCTGAGAGAATGAACCGAACAATTGGAGAAAGAGTTTGATGCATGCTCTCTCATGCTAAGTTACCCAAATCTTTTTGAGGAGAAGCTATAATGACTGCGATTGACATTGTTAATCTCACACCATCAGTTCTTTTTGGAAGGGGCCATCCCAGAAGAGGTCTGGATAGGAAAAAGGGCATCATACAATCATCTCAAGGTGTTCGGGTGCAAAGCATTTGTTCACATCCCCAAAGTTGAGCGAGCTAAGCTTGATGCAAAGACAAAGGAGTGTATCTATCTTAGCTCACCCAAGGATGAATTCAGCTACCGACTATGGGATCTAATTAATAAGAAGGTTGTTCATAGTAGGGATGTTGTATTCTTCGAAGATCAAACAATCAAAGATATTAAAAATTCAGAGAAACCAAGATTGAGAAGTAGCAAGAGCACCAAACCTGCTCCAGTTCGATGCGAGGATGATGACACACTATAAGATAGTCATGTTGAAGACCATGAGCAAAGCAACCAGGAGAATCATGATGAACCAGCTCAAGAAGATCCTCAATCTGATTCTCTACCAGTACCAGAGTTGAGGCAATCCTCTAGGGAAAGAAGACCATTCCACTCGGTATAATATTGAGGAGTACGTTATGCTCACAGATGAGAAGGAGCCACAAAGTTATAGAGAAGCAATTAATGACAGCCATAATAAAGAATGGAGAAGAGCCATACAAGAATAGATGCAATCCTTGCATGAGAACCACACTTATGAACTAGTGGAGCTACCAAAAGAGAGAAGAGCCTTGAAGAATAAATGTATATATCGAATCAAGACTGAAGATAATAGCTCAAAGCCTCGCTACAAAGCTCGGTTGGTCATCAAAGGATTTGATCAAGAAAAAGGCATTGACTTTGAAGAAATATTCTCTCCCGTGGTGAAGATGTCATCCATCCGAGTTTTCCTTGGCCTAGCAGTAGTGCAAGATTTGGAGATTGAACAACTCAATGTCAAGACGGTATTCTTTCATGGTGATCTAGAGGAAGAGATCTACATGGAGCAGCTTGAGGGATTCAAAGTTCCAGGCGAGGAAAACTTAGTGTGTCATCTCACAAAAAATCTATATGGCCTTAAGCAAGCACTGAGGTAATGGTACAAGAAGTTCGACACTTTTATAGCATAACATGATTTCAAAAAGATGGAAAGCAATTGTAGTGCCTTCATAAAGAGGTACACAAGTGATGACTTTCTTATACTTCTACTCTATGTTGATGATATGCTGATTGTAGGACAAGATTGCATAAAGATAGATGCCTTGAAGAAAGATTTAAACAAGAGCTTTGCTATGAAAGATTTGAGAACGGCTAAATAAATCCTTGGGATAAGAATAACTCATGACAGGTCAAAAAGATTGCTATGGCTATCCCAAGAGAGGTATGTTGAAAGGGTGTTGGAAAGATTCAACATATATAAGTCAAAGTCGGTTAACACACCACGTGCTAGACACTTTAAGCTAAGTTAGAAGCAAAGTCCCACAAGTGAGAAAGAAATGGAGGAAATGAAGAAGATTTCATATTCATCTACAGTAGGCAGTCTCATGTATGCAATGATATGCACAAGACCAGATATTGCCTATGCAGTTGGAGTCGTCAGTCGCTTCTTGGCCAACCCCGGTAATGAATATTGGGTAGCAGTTAAATGGATCCTCCGATATCTACGTGGAACTTCCAAAATATGTCTATGCTTTGGAAAAGGAAAACCTGTGTTGGAAGGATACACAGATGTAGACTTGGCAGGTGATATTGATTCAAGGAAATCGACATCAGGATACCTAACTACTTTTGCAGGGGGAGCTGTTTCTTGGCTATCAAAGCTGCAAAAGTGTGTTGCATTGTCCACTACCGAGGTGGAGTACATCGCAACTACTGAAGCTTGCAAGGAGATATTGTGGATGAAGAACATGCTACTAGAGCTGGGAATAGATCAGGAAAGGTACGTGCTGAAGTGCGACAATCAAAGTGCAATTCACTTGGCGAAGAACTCAACATTTCATTCCTACACAAAGCACATTGACACAAGGTATCATTGGATTCGAGAAGTCCTTGAGGAAAAGAGAATATATCTTGACAAGGTTCACACAAACGAGAACTAGTTAGATATGATGACCAAGGTAATACCAACAAAGAAGTTTGAAGATTATTGTCAAGGTGTCGGTTTGCTGTTGCCCCCCCCAATTAACTCGGGAGGGGGAGATTTGTTGGGATCCCTCCTTAATTAGAGAAGTTCTAGAAAATTCTAGAGCTTTCTAGAGAAGTCTCGAATTTTCTAGAAAAATTTGGAGAATTATAGAGAAGTGTAGAACTCTATAGAATCTTATAGAAAAGTGTGAAACCCTCTAGAACATTCTAGAGATGTGTGGAACCTTCTGTAACTTTATGGAAGAGTATGGAAGAATATGGAAGAGAGTAGAAGATTGTAGAAATTTCTAGAGTGTGTGGAGCATTCTAGAGAATCAATCTCCACTGTAGGATACAATTAATCTTCACCGTTCATTGTGTAGGTGGAGTAGTATAAATAAGGGTAGGAGGCTTCATTTCTAGCCATCTCGAAGAGAAAGAGTGAATCCACTCCTTAGAGTGAGTAAGAGAATTAGAGAGTCTCTTTGCGAGAGAAGAGAGATAGTTTGGAAAGTCCTTATCCTCAAGTTTGAGTGAGCCACCGTAGAGTGAGCCAATTTTGTAAAACCATTCTTGTAATCCCATTATTCATTATATAGTGGAAGAATTCTCCGTTTTGGAGAATTATACTCGTGTGCTCCCGTTACTACATTTACTTTCTAAGTACCGATCTTAACTTCTCGAAGCGAGAAATACCGAGTTTTCCCAACAAGAGCATGGTTCAAGTCATGGACCGAACCATGTGAACCACGAAGTCCATGTAATCCCACAAAAAGAAAACAAAGTTTGTGTTTGCTTTTCCCTCAGGTCTTGGCTTTTATCCTGCTCTACTCATTTCCGCCTATTCGGTAATCCTTAAGACAAATACGGATAACTAAACTAATGTAGTCACTCACAATAACAGCCATTATATGTCAAAATGTCACTATTCCAGTGACCTACCCACATAATAAGTGCTCGCATTTTTTGGCCTTTTAAATAAATTAAGTGCACCCTTCTTCATGTATGTATCATCTCGCAACACACATAATTGACCAATCGAAACTAACAATAACAAAAGAAAATCTTATCGTTGACTTAGTGCCCAATCACATCAAATAATGCCCACCACTACGCTGCTGTTTTAAAACAAATAAGAAAAAGGTCCACCAGTATGCTCGTAGGAGAATTATGGTTTGGCTATCTAATCCGTTGACTTTAATAGGAGGTCAAAGTCGATTTTAGCCACCACATAATTCCTCTCTCTAAGTGACCCAAAACCTATCACCTTGGTTTAGAAAATTGAAGGGGTTAGACTTGAGGTGACACATGCTACCTTGTATAAGTGAGTGATGACGATGTTAACGACTATGGACCTAGATTATAATACTTTCTGATTTTGCCAAGTGTAATCCCTACAATTGTAGGTTACCAGAAATTTGACTTTGCGAAACATTATATTATTTGGTCAAAACAATTTTTATATAAATAGTCATTGTTTCCAATAATTTAGATTCAAAATGCGTTGAATTTTTTAATAATAACAATTATCCTAACAAGTATTTTTCAAAGATTTTGAACTAATTTTTTTTACAAGTCAAAACAAACTTTGTTCTAGTCGATCCATATTGGTTAACCTTTCTCGTCGCATTTGACTTTACCTGTAATTTCTTCCACGTCGTCGAAAGTTGAAAAATGGCAGCAACTCTTAGATGTGGTTTAGTGCGTATCCAACGACTTCAAGCTAAGCAAGCACCAAATATCAGAAAAGAGGTCAAACGCAATGCCTAAAGTTACTCTACCCTATGAATGCGAAGCGGAACAAGTCAAGGCAGATTAATCTTTATCTCCTGTCTCATGCTGAGAAGAAATAAAAATCTGGAATCGTAACAAATGGCATCGCCTCCAGTATAACTGGACGATGTGTGTGAGCGTTGGTTATGGAAATGTTTCTGATGTTTTTGGCTTTTTCAGTCGTATGTTTTTAACCAATGTCGTCTTTCCATTAAGTTAAGTCACTTCTGCAACTAATTCATTCTTGCTCTTTAATCCAATTTGGCAATTTCCAATAACTTTAAAATATCGGGAATTGAGTTTTCATATTCTTTTCTGATTTATTTTGACATATAATTTTTTAAAGAACTTTTTCTAGTTACACTTGATGATATTTCTATCCAAACAATTTACTCGAAATAACGGTGTGTCATTTTAATTTTTTTTATCAGTTCTTGGAAAATTTTGAAAGCACATGATAGTGGTGTGCCAATAAAAAAATTGATAAAGTAAGTAAAGTTTTACCTAAATCCTAACAAATGTTAAGCTCAATAAACTAAACTTAAATTTTAAAAAAGTTTAATAATACATCGGACTATTTAATAAAAACATTGTTTTACATTTCAAAGGTTTTGAATGCAAATTTTTTTTTACCACTTTGACACAACTCTCATTGTTAGTGGATTGATATTAGCTTTGCTGCTACAAGACAATTCATTGGTTAACTAGCCATGTGTTTCATAGCTTAATATCAGTTTTGCTGCTTTGATGCCACCTTGGATTGGATATAATATTGTAGAAACTTATTGAACCGCGAAAAAATCAAACCTCTTAATTGTAATCATTCAAGGAGGCAATCACATGAAAACTTTATTAGCTGCGTGCTAGATATGGGCCCTCATGTGGTTGTTGAGTATTAATCGGCGGCGTGGAGCGAGGGTCTTGGGTCACGCCATAGTTTGCTTTTGGGTTTGGGAGACACTATATGTTATATGGTACATGGAATCTCACCACATGATGTGGTAAACTTCAACTAGATCACACATGGATGCCATGTGCTTAAGCCTTCAAAACTTCATTGAAAGTTCCCCATCTTTTAAGTTTGTGAATAGTTGTGCCGTGTCTTATTTATTGTCCTTTTAGTTAGTTCCATCAGAAAATTATATGATTTAAATTAGAGGGTGTTATTCTATAAGAGACACATTTTTCGTATATCTACTAAATCGACTAATATACTTTTGAGTTAGAAATATATTATTGAAATATGCCATGTCCAACATATAATTTAACTCTTTTACCATAAGTCTATCTGTAAGTAAAAGTTTATTTTGGGTTGATCCGGGTGGTATCTAGCCAACTAAATGTAGCAAAAAATTTTGAATAATATATTTAACAATAATCTAATCCGTGACTCAAATTTATACCTAATTAAGCTTAAAATGATTTTTTCACTAGATCCATGGTTTTTAGCGCAAACGGATTAACTTTTTCGCCACCACGTTATCTTCCGACGAAACCGTACTCTCTCTCCTATTCTCGTCTATTTCCAGTGGTTTTGTATGTTGTGCTAATGCAAGGGACCAAGAAGGTCTATTTTATCCGCAAAAATATGGCTGCACGTGTTCATTAAATTAGGGTCTTTGTGCAACTTCTTGATTAAATTATTTTTTATGCATGAATTTATAAATATTAGTTTATCAAATTTTACACATTTATAAATAAGTTCAATACTCTTGTAATTAGCAATACATTAATCTTTATAAAAAATTTCGAACAAAATTTTTCAAATCAAAATTTGCATAAAGATTGATTTTGCTAATGTGTTATCAAATGGAAGTTATCAGGACATCGATGGACACATAATCAACTTACTTTGTTATTATATTAAACATAAATCTAATGACATTTTAACATTACACCTCACTTGTAATTAGTAATATGATAATCTCGCAATCTATTTTTAAGTACCTAAATTTGTTGCTCTTTTTCTTCCCTCATATTTACAAATTAATGGGCACGATTGCGTCTGCCTCGTTAAAATCCAACGTCGTAAAGCCTCATTCTAGCAAAAAGAACATAAAAAAATAAAAAGCTATATATGGATTCAAGCAATAGCTAAAGAGTCCAACTATATTGGTGATACTTCTCGACCACATCAGCCATTATTTGTCCGAGAAATTGATTGTAAGACGGAAAAGTTCCTAATTGTAAATCGATTCTTCAAAAATCATACGATTTCTCATCGTCCATATGCCCCACATAATAGTCCCGTAGATTGTGCTACCTCTAATCAAATTCCACCCTTTGTTTTGCTAAAGAGTGATCATGCCGGTCGGGAAACCTGAACAGACAATTGTGCATATGCACGTGGGCCTCAGATGGTATGGTACTGCCTGATTCCTCTTCTTTGAATTCATTGGTATAAAAGAGGAGGAAATGCATTGGAAGGAGGAGATCTTTAATTGTTTAATATTTTTTACTCTTTCCGAAAAAAATAAACTGGCTGCTTGGAGTGGTTCATGCATCTTAGGAATGAGGCCAGTGTCGCTTTTATCAATTAACCGAATATAAATTAAAAATTCTCTAAACTGATATATTGGGACGGGAGAAAAAATCAATTTATAGAAATTTACATTTTTTTGAAAATATTAGAATTATTTTTTCACAAAAAATATATAAACAATATTTTATTTTATTTTATTATATTAAAATTTGACTTATAACTTTATTCAAATGATGTACTCTATTGAATTTTGCTTGTAATAAGATGACGATCATAAGAATTATTTAAAAATAATTCAAAAAATAGATGATAATACATAATTTATCAAATAAATAATTTTAGTAAAATAATAAAGTCTTAAAATATTTGTCACATTCATATAGTATATAAAACTATATGTATTTATTAAAAAATATTATTTAATAAAAAATTTTGACAAAAATTTACCACTAATTATTTTTTAATAAGTATTATTTATTAAGATAAAAAGATTATCGCATTTTTACACTCATCCAAATTTGGAACCAAAATTTTTTATTGATTTAAAAGATTATCATTTTTATAAGACCAATTTACATATGTTTTATTGCATCATTTATCAAGCTTGGAATATTAAATTAATTATATTATCTATTACTAAAAATAGAAGATGTTTTATTGGAAAATAATAATTCTAAATCTTGTGATGCGATGGTTGAAATTCATTATCACTACTATTATATCATTGGTGCAACAAGGTCTTCGTACAACCGCATAAATATAATCAATTTTAAAGTATATACTTGGTTTCGGGTAGGAACTGAGGACGGTAGTATTGAAGGTTTTCAAACGGAAATTAGAAATTTGTTTTCATCTTTTTTTTTCTTGAGAAGTGGAAGGTTTTCCTTTTCGGTTGTTCGTGAGCATTAATAGTTTGCACATGTGAATTGCAGTAGTCTTATTGCCCGGCAATTCTAATATCAGGTGACTGTCGGGTGCTAGCGTATGAAAAATTTGGATTTGGATTTAGATTGGATGCGAATGGAATGAATTATTTTAACGGTAAAAAATAAATTCAGTGACATGTTTTGTTCTTCAAAATTATCATCTTTTATAGATCATATTAGCATATTTTGTAAGTCAATATTGACATGTGAAATTTTTTTAGTTAAAAAAATTCAAAACCATAAAATAAAAATTATATTGACATATTTTGTATGTCAATATCAACATATTTTGCGTGTCATATTCAAAAAAAAGTTATGCACATAAAAAAAAATTTCTCGAATCATACCCAAGCAACCAAAATATTGCTCTTCAAATATTTTCACGTAATCTTTCAACTTGAATTTTTCCAAAAAAAAAAAATTAAAGTCACGGGAAGACAAAACGTGATTTGATCACTCACGATTTTTTTTTTTTGTGATTTAGTAGTCACGAGTAATTTTTTCTTGATTCGGTCCAAGTCACAGAATGTTTTCCATATATCATACATAGATATTAGTTTGGTAATTATTTTAAAAAAAATTAATTTTTTTTCTAAAAAAATCCAAGTTAAGAGATTGTGTGAAAACAATTTAACAGTAATATTTTCGTGTTCGGGTATTCGATTCGAGAAATTTTTTTTGAATGTGCATAACTGTTCGAGAAAAAAAATCCATGACTTGATCAATTACGACTTTTTTCCGTGGCTTGTTCACATAACTTTTTCCCGTGACTACCATTTTATATCACAATTTTTTTTCTAGGTGGACATCAACTTGGTAATTATTTTTTTTACCATTTTTATAATTAATCATGAATAGTAAAAGTTTTTTAAAAAAAGGCTGTAGTTTGACTCCCATATTAATTGTAACGTCATTTGTGAATCAAAACTTTGACAACTAAAACCAGGGGCGTCCAGAGACGTGGGTTTATAGAAGTTTTTTCAAGAGTATGTCGAAATACGTTGTATTTGTGTTGATATTTTTTTTTTATTTATAGAAGTTTTTTACAACAAACGTGTATGGTGGCTCTCTGTGAAGTGAAGAATGTGTCTTCAAAGAATCGATTTCGAGTGGTCCATAGCGCCGCAATTCATGATATATCTTTGCCTCGTCGCGACGCTAGTCACATGGTCACAAGCGGACTAGATATTTTTTTGGGAGTGATTTTTTTTTTCATGATGGTTTTGACGATAAAATGTTGGTTCAGTTATATGTAACAGTTTAATTAATTATAATATAATAATTTGATTAATTATTATAAAATAAATTTATGCAGATGATTTGGTGAGTTATGATAAAATATTCTATTTTTAATAGTCGCAGATAATAAAATAGTTCGATCAATTATGATAAAATAGTTTTACTCATGTTGATTTTTTCAATTAGGATAAAATAATAATTTTAATAAAAATTAAATAATTATAATAGAAGAAAACTCCTAGGAAACATGTCTAATATCTGATCCGGTTACAAGTCTCTCTTGAACTTTCGCTGAGAACTCCATCAAATTATAAATTTTATCTTAATCATACTCAGTAGATAAAAATACTTCATATTTTTAACCAGTATGTCTACATTTTTCGTTGTTATACAACCTCGAAGAATAGTCTTTATTTTAGTTGTTGCTCAATATTTGAAAATAAATTCTTCAATCATTTTATTTCTAAAAGTATGAGTAGTAAACTCTTGGGTGCCTTATCAATGCGATACGCAATTTTTTATAATATTTTCATGACCGTAAAAATTCAGTTGAAGATTAATTGAAACATTTAACTAGGCTTCAGCTGAAGTGTACAAATTCTGTTTGAAGAAATAAAATTCAACTGCCCAAAATATAACAGATAGCGTTTCATTGTTTACTGTTATCTTTTTTATTTCTGAAAATACTGTATAAAAAGAATAGGAAACATCAACGAGGAGCTCGCCCGTTCTCCCAACGAAAGTAACGACAAATACTTACAAAAACCAATCACTAAACGGTTCTTAAAATACTGTCGACTGCTCATTAATACTATCTCATTGTCAACTATAAAATTATTACCTACAACAAAAATATATATATATATATATTGAGTTGAGAATTATTTACTTTCTTTTGCGTAATTTTCTTTATTTTTTAAACATTTGTAACATTTGAATCAAAATTTATTTGACTAAACATTATAATTTTTTATTTGCATTAATATAAAGGCAAAATATAAGTAAGGAAACGATAAAAAAATTCTCATCGAATGATATACCCCCACGTGGAAGTCCACTAGTGATCCACTCAAACCTGCGAGTCATTAAGAAACTTGATAATCAAGGTGGCGGCGTCTCATTGGACAATCCACATCGAAACAATGGAATCCCCACAAAGTATGACGAATGACGAGGAAGGTTAAAGCACTACTAAGCACAATCACGTAATCAACATTAATTTATGTTTGACATTTATCCATGAATTACTAAAAATGAATTGGTAAAATGTGGCCGTTGATGAGACTTGGTAAAGTGGGAAAAGGTCGTTAAGTAAGAAATAAATGAAAAAAACTAAGGATTTTCAAAGGCTATAAAACCAATGGGCAAGTGGTGGCTTCAAGCATCAACACAAAAGGATCACAAAACAAAGTGAGAGGCCAAACAAACTAAAAAGAGTGTCTTCTCTTCTCTTCTTGTTCAATTCCTCCTCCGACTTCTCCTTTTAGTTCCCCACTTCTCTGTATCCTCTTCTGTCTTTTAAAACTTGGTTTTTGCTCTCTGTTTTCTTCAGTTTGTCGTTTTTGTCATTACAAGCTCCTAGCTTCAACTTGGAAGGGTTTGTTTTTGGTCCCTCAGGTTGGGTTTCTTACCAAACTGATTGCCTGTTCCTTCTGGTTTTGATCAAGCCACAGGCTCCTCCTATCTAAATTTATAGCTCAAATTCCTTCCTTTTTATTTCAAAAAAGAAAAAAAATTCTTGAAAAAAATGGCAGCAGCTATAGGTATGTACAATTTTAATTCAAACCCAAACCATGTTTTCTCTGATCCTAGTAGTGAAGAACTTATGAAAGCACTTGAACCTTTTATGAAAAGTGCTTCTCCTTCTTCTTCTTCATCTTCCTCCTTCTCTTCTTCTCCTTCTTCTAGTCCTTATTACTATAGCGATTCCCCTGTTTCTTCCCAGCCCAACTTGTACTCGAGCTATACCCAGATGGGTATCGAGCCGACCAGGTCGATAGGCCTGAACAACCTCACCCCATCTCAAATCCTCCAAATCCAAGCCCAAGTGCACCTCCAGAACCACCAAAGGCTGAATCTTTTGGCTCCCAAACCCGCCCCGATGAAGCACTCTGCCTCCGCTCCCAAGCCCACCAAGCTGTACAGGGGAGTGAGGCAGAGGCACTGGGGGAAGTGGGTTGCTGAGATAAGACTTCCCAAAAACAGAACAAGGCTTTGGCTCGGAACTTTCGACACGGCCGAAGAGGCAGCCCTGGCCTATGATAATGCTGCTTATAAGCTTAGAGGGGAATTTGCTCGGCTCAATTTTCCTCACCTTCGCCATCAGGGGGCCCGTGTAACCGGGGAGTTCGGGGTCTACAAGCCACTCCACGCCTCTGTCGATGCCAAGTTGCAAGCCATTTGCGAAAGCTTGGAAATTGGCAAGCCCCAGAAGCAGGGGAAAGCAGGGAATCCATGTTCTTCCCCTGCCTCCAAGGCAGCCAATTTTTGCGCCGAGATGATTAAGATGGAGATGGAGTACTTCGGATCCGAGGATTACAAGGCGGAGAGCTTATGTTCAACTTCTCCTTCCCGCTCCGATGAGTCGGCCACCAGTTCCTACTCTCCCGAATCCGATATGTCTTTATTGGATTTCTCAGAGCCGTCGAGTTGGGACGAAGCTGACAACTTTGGCTTGGAGAAGTACCCTTCTGTGGAGATTGACTGGGCTTCAATTTGATGGAAGTTCTTCAGATGTTTGGATTATTATTGTACTCATAACTTTCGGGTTTCTTTTCTTCCAACTTTTGATGATTTCTTTTGTTTAGGGTTCTAAGTTTGGTGTCTTCATCAGGTAGCCTCTGCAATGAAGTTTTTGGCACTTGCAGAGAGCTGAAGTTGAAGGTGGATGTTCAGTCCTAGAGAAGTGTAGTCTGGGATTTTGTTCATGTAAATTGTAACGTCTTCATGATATTGGCCTTGGCTGGTAATTTTTTTCCTTGCCTTGGCCATTGGAGACAGTTCTCCAAGTTCTTAAGTTTTAGGTTTTGTAAGTCCTGTCCAGTGTAATTAAAGTAATCCTTTATGTTTATTTGTGTTGTTCAATGTAAGTTTTTTATTTTTTTTCTGCAAGGACTATGGTGTGCATGTGAAAATGTTTTATGGTACAATTTTAATTGCTCCTGTCCATGTGCTGGTACAGATTTTGAAGTATGTCATTATTTTATAACAGTTAAGTTACTTAGAGAACTTCTGGTAAAAGATTATATAGAGATCTTTAAGCTATCGTTGCATTTATATTTAGCAAGGACTCCTTTGCTATTGTTTGTATTCATGACCCGAAAATGTATTTGCCGGTCAACATACTTCGGACGATTTTGAACATAAATCTAACGTTACAGTTCATGATTGTTAGGTACAATATTGGTGTAAATAATATAACTTAAAAGAACCATAAGCATACAAAAGCATATCTTCTAGGCATCCTTAGCTACACAGTTTCTTAGGTTCATGCATTTTGGTTGATGCGGACAATGTTTTCAATCTACGAACAATTCTTGTTTGTTTTTTACTCAGCTTTTGGTTGGTAATATAATATTGCGAATTTAATCGTTAGATGAACAGTTTGGTTATTAGGTAAAATTAAAAAAAAAACATTTTTTTGTGAATTTTAAATTTAGCCTATGGAGCTTAAATTTTTGAAACTTTAGACGGTTTTGGGTTTTATTCCCTCCGAAGCAAAATTTTTCCTATTCGCAAGAGGTGGGGTTTGAACCCAAAAAATAGGGTTCATGGTTCAAAGCAAGGACAAATAAGATCCGTCGTCATCCTACCTAGACCTTACCACGGGTCGAATTTGAACGAATTCGAATTATCAAAACATTAAACCATATTCAAGTCGTCCAATGACGAATTGAATACGAATTATAAACTTTTGAATTCGAATTGAATCTGAATCGAATCCGAATTGATTCTTAAATATTAAATATTTAATTACAAATTAAAAAAATTAGGAACAAATGTTTAACAATTTTTGAGAAAAAGAAAGAAACTAAAGTTTGAGTTCACACTTAATGTGTCAAAATAAGTTACATACAGTTTAGGATTTAAAGGTTTCATAATTTATGATTTAGGGATTAAAAATTTAAGGTTTAGTATATAATTGAGTTTAGGTTTTAAGGTTTTAGGGTTTGAGGGTTGGGGTTTATGGTTTAAGTTTTTAGGGTTTGAGGGTTTATATTTTATGATTTAATGAATAATTGAGTTTAGAATTTTAGAATTTAGGATTTTAGAGTTTAAGATTTAGGGTTTTAGGGTTTATGATTTAGTAGATAATTGACTTTAAGATTTATGTATACCAATTTTGTGTGAATGTTTAGATCTTAAATGATATATGATAAATAAGATAAATATATCTAATTACTAGATTTAACTAAAATTTTATATTGCTGAGATTTTCAATAAGAGAAATAAAGATTGAGATTGCAATGTGTAAAATTTGGATAATAAAAAATAGTTTTTATAGAGTTGAAAGTTGAAATTAATTTTAGAAAAAAATTAAAAGGTTGAACGACCATAAACGGCCATAAAATGAGAAAGTGTCCGCTGACGTCCGCTGACGTAAGTGATGACATGAGCATCCACTTTCATCCCCACTAGAAAAACCAAAGCCCACTGCTCCCTTTTTAAAATTTGATCCCGCCCTGACCACGGTTCAAATTCGAATGAATTCGAATCAAATTCCAATGGATTTGAATCGATGTTTGTTCGAATTCGAATTATCAAAATATTAAACCATATTCAATTCGTTCAAGGATGAATTGAATATGAACTATAAACTGTCGAATTCGAATTGAATCCGAATCGAATTTGAATTAATTCTTAAATATTTAATATTTAATAAAAAAAATTGAAAAAATAATGAATAAATGTTTAAAAGTTTTTGAAAAAAAATAAACTAAAATTTTGAGTTTGTATTTAATGCGTAAAAATAAGTTGTCTACGATTTAGAGTTTAAGGGTTTCATGATTTATGGTGAATTCAAATCGAATTTTTGATGAATCAAATTATTAACGAATCAAATCGAATTTGATTCTTGGCCAGGTCTGATCCTACTCACTGTGCATTGGTTAAACAAAACAAAAAAAATAAGGTTCCTATCCACAAGAGCTCCAAAAACATCTGATAACTATGCTTTTTTTGGTAAACTTAATAACTATGCTTTTGATGGTTTATTTCTTCCACCCAAATAGACCATAAAAGCCATATATGTAAGAAGCTCACGATTTGCCACATCCGACTTCTTTGTGAATTAATTCCGAATCGTCCAAGTGAAAGGTCAATGGAGGTTAAGTGCTTTGTTGATCATTTTATCTTTCGTGGGCAACCTATTTTGCAAAGATACCCATAAATTAAACAGCATTAGAAAACTCACCTCATCTTTTTATTATTTTAGTTGACCTGAGATAGTATAGATTTGAAATTATTTGAGCTAAATTAATTTCGTGATTTAGTGTCCATAAAAAATAGATATGAATCTAAAATATTCAGTCAAATAATGTGATAAAGTTGTTTAGTTTACACAAATATATTTAAAACAATTTTATATTTTTTTTCAAGCTTGACCAGTGCGAACTTTTCTCTGTCAATAATAATTCAAAACATTGCAATATAATAATTTTTTGGATTAAAAATAATTACAACCTTATATTATATAAAATAAACACTTTGCACGCTATATTATAAAATTATGTAAATCTTATTTTCGTTTTTAGGAGACATTTTGAACTTCCTCTGATATAATCCTTAATTTTTGTTCTGTGACCCTCATTGATTTGATGACATGATACAAATGTTAATTATCAAAATTTTCCAAGTAATATAAATTAAAATTATTAAAATACCCCTGGCAAGGAGCTAATAATTTCCCAAGCACCTATGTTCAGTATTTAGATTATGGATAACCATTCCATGTCAAAAAATTATTCTAACTAATAAAACCCTCCTGGTGAAGGCATTTTGAAATAACAAAACTCACATGTGAAGAGTCAAAAGTTTTTTTTAAACACAATACAAAAAAATAAATAATTCCGTAAGACATACTCCAAAGTACATATTTTACATAATATAGGGTACTAAAATATTTTATACCTATTTTTTATCACATCAATTCATACTACCTCTTAAGCAATCCTTAGATATGCTACAGATTAGTGTTAAGTTTAACTGTATGATTTGTATTATCACCTTTTACCCACCATTAGACCTCGTGTTGATTAACATAGAACCACTCAATGAGTGGCTCCAAAATATGAATTGTGACTAATTTTTTTGACTGTCCGGAATGGTTTCAAGAGAACTAACTGTCTTGACAATGGAGTTGTCAAATCGGAGATTCTGTATCATAAAATCGGGATAAATTTTTTTTCCTTTATAACTACGTCGTATTTTTTTCAGAAAAAATAAACATACATTTTAAGAAATCGTCTCGAACCTTGTTTCAAGGTACCAAATACGGTTCTTCTTTTCAGTTCCAGAAACGTGATCAGACCTACTCACCGTGCCTCACGGACTACTGCTTAAGCCCTGCAGTGGTAGAAAACAAAACAAAAATAATCGACACATTATTTTAAAAGATACATGAATAATAGAAAGGAGCAAAGGCATGTTAATTGATATCCGAGATAAAATGAATATATTGAAATATTTGAAGATATATTAAGAATGGCGAGATGTATCTACTGGAAGAAAAACGAATGATAAAGATGACGGAATGAAGAATAATTGTCAAAATCTTTCTAGAAATTTGTGATCAAATGATTACAATTATTCATTACTTATTTCTTATTCAGCTACTATTTATATGCGTGTCAGCTCACGGGCCGTGCTCGTCACAATGCCCAAGTGTGACAAATTACAGAATGGCACCATGGTTCTTGTATGTTCTCAAATTAGTCCATGCAATGTCCTGAGAAGATTTCAATTGAATCCCAAAGTTTCGTATGCTACATCATTGTGATCCCCTTCATCCCACAACAATTCTTCTGGTTCTTCGTGCATCAACGGTACAGTTTGATTAGTTGATACCCCCATAAGTTGGACTATGGATATCCAATAGACCCAACTTACTAATAAGGAACATGAAACATGAGGACAACAGACCTTTAGTAAATAGATCAACAAGCTGATATTGAGTCTTCATATGAAACAATTTAATCAAGTCACGTTGCATCTTTTCTCACACAAGATGGCAATCAATCTCTATGTGCTTGGTGCGCTCACGAAAGATGGGATTCTTGGCAATGTAGATGGCAGATTTGTAATCGCAATACATTAGTGCAATCTTAGTGATCTTCACACCTAAGTCCAATAGAATATAAGAAATCCACTTGACCTTACGAGCAGTATATGATATGGCACAATACTCGAACTCTGAAGAAGAACAAGATAATGTATCTTGCTTTTTTGCAGGCCATGAAATAAGAGAATTACCTAAGTAAACACAATAATCAGTAATAGAACACCTGAAGTCTTCACAGTTGGCCCAACTACTATTTGTGTAGGCCTTTAACTAATCATCTTTGCGTTGTGTGTAGTACAAACCAAGCCCAGGTGCATTCTTGAGATATTTGAGAACATGATATGCAACTTGGAGATGTCTGTCACGAGGATTATTGAGGAGCTGAATGAGTTATTGTACCATAGAGGTCATGTCAGGCCATGAACAGTGAGATACAATAACTTACCAATAAGTCTATGATAGTGAACTGAGTTCCCGATCACTTCTTTGCCATCAATTGTAAGCTTCACAACTGGTCTCCCAGTCGCATCATATGCAAGATCATCAAGAAGTGTACCTGAATCAGTGCACAGCTTAGAGAGCTTGACATTTGCATCAATAGGATATTTCTATAGTTTGCAACCTAGATTATCAATATCTTTTAGTATCTCAAGCACATATTTCTTCTGAGAGATATGTAACTAGTCATAGTTCGAGTTATTTCCTAACTCGAGGAAGAATTTAAGATCAACAAGGTCTTTGAGTTTCAATGTCTTTTCCAAATGAGACTTAATGTCTTGTATTGACTGTATAAAATTGCCTATAATGATGATATCGTCAAAGTAGACTAACGAGATAGTGAAGCATCAGGAGCAGCTTGTATAAACAAAGAATGATCATGACCAAATTACTTGAAACTAGATTGCAACAAGATGGAGTTCAATTTAGTAAACTATTATCTGCTAGCCTATTTTAAACCATATAGTGACTTGCATAATTGGCACACTTTTCCTTGATCTGATAGAGAAACTTGCAAACCCAGAGAAAGATCCATATACACCTATTTCGTAAGATTACCATGCAAGAAAGTATAATTGATATTGAGTTGCTACAAATGCAACCCTCCGCTGAACTACAAGAGTAATAAGAACTCAGATGGTATTCAACTTTGCAACAGAACTGAAAGTTTCAAAATAATCAATATCGAGGGACTGTGTATAGCCTTTAGCGACCATTCAAGCCTTATAGTATTTGATACTCCAGTCAGCCTTGTGTTTGACCTTATACACCCATTTACAACCAATAGTGCATTTTTTAGAAGAAAGAGAGACCAAGTACCAAGTCACATTGTGGGTGAGAGCTTGTAGTTCGAGTTTTATTGCATCAATCCAATAATCATGTTGCACAGTCTATTCATAGGTCTCAAGTTCATGGACACAAGCTGAGATAAACTAAAAGCATGGAAATTGGGAAGAAGATGGTCTAAAATAAAGTAAGATTTTAAAGGATATGGACTGGATACAATTAAACCTAAGACAAAGGACTGACCTAGAAGAAGTGCGCAAGGATTAGTAGTGCATGGAAGAACATGGTGGTAATCGGTGAGATAGGATGGCCAAAGTTTAGGGCAAGTCGAATGACAAGGTATAGGTGAGGAAGGGAGAGAAGCTAGAGAGGGATTGGAAGAGTATAGAGGCAAAGGAGAATGGTAAAAAGGCAAGGGAAAGTAAGTTGTAGAGTCAGGCATAGGGTCAGTTGCAGTAGTGGCAGGTGCAGGTGTAAGATTAGGATCATAGACAGAATCATCAAGAGTGGCGTGTAGGCAAGGAACATTATATGAAAACATTTGATGGTGAGAATCAGGGTTGGAATTGCTAAAAGGGAATAGATGCTCATAGAAAATTACATCATGAGAGATCACAATCTAACACGAATTTAAATTGTATAACTTGTAACCTTTAATCCTAGCTAGAAAATCCAAGAAGATATACTACTGTGACGGGGGTGCCAACTTGTGATGATGAACATGCACAGTGGAAGCATAACAAAGGAAACCAAACATATAAATATACTAATAAAGAGGTTTGTGGTTATGAAGAAACATATAAGGACAATGGTTGTGCAAAACAATTGATCAAATACACAGCATGGAGAACATCATCACTTTAAAAACTAAGAAGTAAATAAGCATGCATAAGCAATGCACATGTCATATTGAGAAGATCTTGATATTTTCGTTCGACTCGGGCATTCTATTGAGAGGTGTAAAAATAGCTTTATTCATAAATAATCCATTTACTATTAAAAAAATTAGTCATCTGAAATTTCTTTCTGTGATTAGTCCTGGTCTATTTAACTTTGATATCAAACTGAGTCTTAATCATGTTAATAAAATGTTCAATTTTAGGTCGTGTAACACCTTTGTCCTTCAGCATATAGATCTAAAAAATGCAAATAATCATCCATGATAGTAAGAAAATAGCAATATCCATCATAGGAAGGCTTATGGTACTTGCCCCAAATATCCATATGAACAAGCTCAAAATGTAGCTTGAGATTCACTAACATGAAAAGGTAACCTCTTGTGTTGAGAGTAGTGACACACTTCATAATGTGGCTGATGTTGGAATTCAATAGCAAAATCCAACTAATGAACTTGTTGTAATCGTGTATCCAGAATGTGACCGAGTCTGTAATGCCAGAGTTTGAAGGTTGAGGATTTGATTTTGGTGTTGGTTGTGGCTATAGTGGAAGGTTTAGTAGAGGTAAAGTTAGTATGGTTGAAGATGTAGAGACCCTGATCTTCCATAGCACTATCAATTATCCTCGCTATAATAAGGTCATGAATCACACACAAATTCTTCATGAAATTCAATTGGAAAGGGAAGTTAGAAACAAGTTTGGACATAGACAACAAATTAAATGTGAAATTGGAAACTAAAAGCACATTGTAAAGGAATAGATCATTGGATAATTTGACTATACCGATATAAGTAGCAATAGTCTTGTGATCATTAAGCAAGAAAATGACAACATTATGGACTGAGCTACTATCAACAAAGAACTTATCTGAACAAGTAATATGATCAGATGCACCAGAATCTAATATCCAATGATGGAAGAACTAATATTAGACAAAATTCGGTAGGAAGGAAGAAGCACTAAACCTGTATAAGATGAACAATGATAATCATGAACCTGAGTTGAACCTATCACAGGAGTATTATCTGCAATAGGTGATTTTGGTGGTCTAGATAAGTAACTAAGAACTGAACTCTTAAGCGCGTTAGCCAATTGTTGGATCAATGCAACAAAATTGTTGAAGTGATCAGAAGTCATTCCCAATTGCTCAAATCCTTAATTCAAAACCTATAATTTGTTAGCCAGGTGTTGTCTGAATCTACAGACTGTGACATGCCTATAAAACGAGACTAGACATTGTTATGCTACCCTCTAGTAAAGTTGAAATTTGGAGGAAAACCATATTTTCTATAGCACTTTTATAGAGCCAACAACCAGGTTAGGACTATGAGTGGCCAATAACTGCGACTCATGTTGAAGTATAAGATATAACACACAACTCATACTTGGCAAAGGATCCATAAGCATGATCAAAGATTTGACAATATCAAATTTCTCATTTAGTCCAATAAAAAACTTAATGAGTTAGCACATTGTAAGGCTCTTCTACCAGTTTTAACAGAGTCACAAGCTGAGAAACCTTTGTCTTTGTCAACACACTTATAAAATACTATAGGTGTGTATTGAACAAACTGATCCCACAAGGTTCAGAAAGCTGTGAAATAGTTATTAACCATTAATGCTCCCTTTTTCAAGGTACAAAGCTACATCTACAACCTAGTAATTGTCGCCAAATCCAAAATGCTCCTTCAAATCTATCCAAACCTCAACATTTCTATACCAATCATACTTTGAGCTACAGATGGCTCTAAAGAAGTCACAATCCACAAGATAGACATGCTATTGCAACCTTCCCATTCTAAATAGTCAACATCATCTACTTCAGGATAAACCGTTGATCCGTTAACAAGATTCCACTTCCTTTTATATCGTAAAGCTCGTTCAATAGCCTTACTCCAACTATGATAGCTTGCATTATTTAGCAATGGTGTTACAAATACAAAGGTTGGATTCTCAATCGGATGTAGATAATAAGATGTGATTTCTTGAGTATTACCAGAAGAATGATGCTCGCAAATTGGTGGAACCAAAGGAATACGATCTCTACCTAGAGGTTGAGAAGTCACCATGAGAGCTTCCTTGAAGCTCACTTGCTTCGCAAAATCCAAGATCAAAACTAGACGAAGCTTGTCTAGAGCCCTGATGCCAAATTAAGAATGGCAAGACGTATTTACTAGAAGCAGAACGATCAATAAAGTGACGGAATAAAGAAGATTCCATTTCCATAATTTTTGGGAATAACTATCAAAATATTCTAGAAGTTGTGATCAAATGATTACAATTATTAACTACTTATTTCCTATTCAACTACTATTTATACACGTGTCAGCTCACTGGCCGTGCTCGTCACTACGCGGCCCCCCATATGACAAATTACATAATGACACCATGGTTCTTGGATGTTTCCAAATCAGTCCCTACAATATCCCAAGAAGATTTCAATTGGATCCCGAAGTTTTGTCTGCTACATCATCGTGATCCCCGTCATCCCACAACAATTCTTCTGGTTCTTCGTGCATCAACCGTACAACTTGTCAGTTGATAAGATAAAATCAATAATTCAAAGTCGTGTACCATGACTCTCACCGACGACAAAAACCATCTCAAATTTTAAAATCCGGGGTCAGCAATTTTATTTTATAATTTTGATTGGCAGAGAAGATTGTTGAACAATTTACTTAATCCAGAGGATTAAAAGATTTAACATATTTTTTAAGAAACTAAATAATATAAAATAAATTAAAATAAAGATTGACCAATTCATAAAATGAAATAAATACTCTTCTTCCAGAATTTTATGATCTAAAGTTCCATCTCAAAATTTTCTTCAAATTTTCTCTCTTCTGCGTTATTATTTGAGCTTAGAATGTTGTTTTAATAAAATTATAGTTAAATTCAAAGATATTTGGGTCAACGAGAACATGTATAGGAGGAAATATGAAAAAATAAGAGAGAAACTTGCAAGCAAAAGCATCTCCCGTCGCTTTAGGAGGTTCTTCTCATCATCAACAATCTTATCCCGGTGGAGTGATGGAACACCAAAACCACGAGTTGCTATGCTAGTGGAGTCAACTTTATTGTCACGACAGAAGCTCTATACTAAATAAATATTTGTCTTGTCATTCAAGTTTTGAGATAAGGAATTCGAAGGCCACCGTTTTCAGAACACAAACAGACAAAAAAGAAACCCACCAAGTAAATATTCTGATTCTTTCACCCGGACCATAAGCAATGCCAAGACAAGTTCACATTGCTCAAATCCAGATTGGAAAGTACTGAAAAGTCCATTCTTTGGTTATCTTGATTCCTTTAACAAAGCACCTGATCTCTCGTCACCAATCTAATAACTTTTCAATCTTTGATTCTTTTAGAATTCAGACCACTTCATATATTAATAACGCATGCAAGACTTAACCAAAGATCCGAGGGTCCGCTGATAGATTTAATACAAACAAAAGAAATCCTCAAGTTCACGGATAAGTCATTATACAAAAAGAACCACATGTCCGTAGGTGAATGACGCTTCCAATATGTAATCTTTGATGTTCCATTCTTGTCTTCTAATGCGGAATTCCATGTTTTTGTCTTCCGCTCAATTTTATCTTTAAAAAGAAGATTTTAATAATATAACATGTTGATGAAGTTAAAGTATGTGCAACATTTGGACTGAAAATTTTTGTTTAAAAAACATTGGTGTGATTATTCATACTATAATTACAAAAATGGTTAATTAGTTTACTAGTGAAAAATAAATTCGATAATTTTTGAAAACGAACTTTTAGTGAATATTTAAGTCTTACAGTGGTTAAATATAAGTTTAGTCAGTAACTTACTCCTGCAATACAAGATAATCAAATATATAAAGAACTACTTATCCAAAAAAATCAAAAAATTGATTTAATTTTCGTCGGTGTAATTGTGCTCTCTTACGAAGTAGAAAATAAACATTTTTTGACCCCAGACGCACATATTGGACTAATATAAAGTTGAATGTTGTGTTCCCTGTAAAGAAAAGATTCTGTAATTCAGTTGATAAGATTTATTCTTAAATTGTTAAAAAATAGAATTTTTTTTTGGTCGAAAAAAATAGAATTTATTTACGATTTACAATTTTAGGATGCATAAAAAAGGTTTAATATTTCACTTTAGACCTTCTACTTGTTTTGGTTGTGAAAAGATAAATCGGATGCGAATCCAACCAATATGCATCAATTTGGGCCATTTTAGTTTCGATAACATCGCAGTCACATCTGTCCCATTTACTTTCTCAAGGTAATTTTTTCACCTAATTACACTAATCACGAATTGAATTCTATACCTCTATCAAATCACGTTACGAATGCTCGTTGTCATTTTTTCTTCATTATCGTTCAAGTCTCTTTCTTTGTTAACTTTATCCTCCATCCCCCCTCACTTTCTTTGGAGCCTTTCGATATGATCTGTTCTACATAAACCAGTAAGGTCAGAAGAAGGGAAGGAATTTGTGTGTCACTATCTGTTAAAATCTCACAACTTCTCGCCACTTTCTTTTAAGATCATTCAAATTGAGATTGAGTGCATGAAAAAATTTATTTTGTGTGGGAATAATACTTCATATATTCATCTCCTGCCATAATCCATGCTTTTTAAACTGAATTCATTCGTATGCTTTATTCTCGAACCAATCAAGCCATTGAACCAAACACCAATAATAATTAACATAATGAGAAATTATTTCTTAGCTTGAACAAAACTTAACTTTTTTTATACTCCCTTTCTCATTTCATTTAATAAAATACACTTACACACAGAGATGTTAGGACTAGCTGTTCCCTTTCTACAACACATATTGGAAGTTCGCTTAACTAGAGTATCTGACGAAAAGCTCCTTGAATTCAATCTTGAGTCAGATACCAGTGGGAAAGCAAAACTTGGAATTCAAATAAGCATTACAGAGAGATAATTAACTTTGAAATACGGTAAGTAAAATAAGCGTTAAAAATATAAAGAAGAGAGAGGAGTGTAGCTACAGGAAAGAGAAGAGGAGTGGTTCCTGCTTCAGAGACCCGAACAAGCTATAAATTTCCTAGCTAAACTCTGACCTCTATCAATAAAGAGCGCTTCCTTATAGAGAGCGAAGGGCCCTGGTACAATAGTAAATAATTAGAACTTTTGTCATAGTCAGGAGTTCCACAATATGCTTCCGTCTATGCTTTCAGCCCTCGCTGGCTGAAATTGCCATTACTATTAATAGTGAACGGTCTCACCATATACTTTTGTCTTTTGGTCAATTAATACTACCAAGCATGTGCATTTTTTTTTGAAGAGGGTGGCGCGAAGCCTAGATTAAACCGAATTATAATACGGCATACGAGTAGAACATAGCAAATAAGACAAGACAGCTAAACGAAACGAGTGAGCTTGACCGATGGTCGCAAGATGGCACGGGGGGAAGGCGATGGGTAGTCGTAAAAGTCCAAAGACCAATGACAAGGCGAAAAACTGCCGAATTAACTTACGGCTAATAGCCTCAAGGCATAGCCGAGAGGCCATCTGAATGCATACATGATACAATCTCAGATGAATGCAAGGGTCGACGTGAATCGACCGAGGCAAGGTTCGCCACCCACAACCATCAATCAAGCAGACAAGTTCAGAAGCAACAAAGATCAAGCGAAAGCCGATCTCGACAAAAGCACAAACATGCCTAACCAAAAGCGCAAACCAAGCAAGCCCTAGACAAAAGGGGCTAATAACAGTAAGAGCAGCTAGCAAAAATAATGAAAGACAAACATAAAAGAGCATAGACGTCGACCGGAGGGGAGGTCCATAGTGACCAACCCCTCCGGGCACCAAAACCGACCTCCCCTGTGACGTCGGGTGGGAGGCCAGCGGCTAGGTGGAGCCTAGGCGGGGGCTGCGGAGGAGCTCGACCCTAGGGGGAAAGTGGGTAGCTCGGGCGGTGGACGGTAGGACGGCGAGGCTGCTGAAGAAAAAAGAGGGCCGGAGTTCGGCTCTGGCAAGACTCCGGCTAGGCTCCAACGAGACTCCGGCAGCCGCTAGAAGTTGGGCTGAGACTCCGACGAGACGCTGACGACTCCGACAAGACTACGGCGCGACTCCGGGGACCAAGAACTCTAGAGAGGAGCGGTCGAAGGTCGGAGGAGGAGCGGTCGGATCTGAGAGGGGAGGCCGGATCTGAGTCGAAGAGGCCGGATCTGAGACGGGGAGGCCGGATCTGAGGAAGGGCGGGCCGGAATTGAGAGAGGGAGGCCAGATCTGGGAGAGGGAGGCCGGCTCTGAGTAGGGGGCGGCCGGACTAAAGAGGAGGCGACCGGAATTGAGGAGGTTGGCCGATGGCTTTAGGAGGCCGACCGGAACTGATTAGGGCGACCGGCAAGCACTCAGAAAGGGAAAAAATGAGGTAGGAGGAGGAAGAGAAAAGATGGGGAGAGGCTGGTGGCACAAAGAAGAAGGGGGAAAAAACCCTAGAAACCTCCTCCAAGCATGTGCATTTTGACAGATATTCTTTCTGGTGGTAATTTTTGACACCGATGATAATATTGTGGAACAAAATTTGGATACCATGGGGATTTAAGAAGGGTTGTCCCTAAATAGGGACTACGATATGGGCCACTAGATCAGAATCTAATTGTAAAGATTCTGATCTGATGGTTATTAGTGGACGAGGATATTTTCGACTTTTGACCCAAAGTAATTGACACCCACTAATTAATGATTCCATATTTTTAGGTGAATAAGCATTTAATTCCCATTCTCTCTCCTCTTAAACCCAAGTTTCCAAAAAAAAATAAACCCCATTAGTTAATGCTTCCTTCTTTTTAGGCAAATTATCAATTAATTCTCCTTCTCTCTCCTCCTAAACCCATGTTTCAAAAAAAAACGTCCACTTTACTTCTCTCTCCTGGGACTTTGAACCAGTAAAATAAACCAGTGAAGTAACAAAACGAACCAGTAAAGTATTAAAAATAAACCAATGAACCAGTAAAATAAACCAATGAACCAGTAAAACAAACCAGTAAACCAGTAATGTACCAGTGAACCAAAGAAACAAACTATTGAACCAACGATTCAAACCAATGAACCGACAATCTAAACCAGTGAACCACTAATTCAAACTAGTGAACCAACAATCTAAACCAATGAACCAGAAATTCAAACCAGTTTACCAGCAATCCAAACCAGTGAACCGATAATCCAAACTCGCAAAAAAATAAAATTAGCAAAATCCCTCCGCCTTCCTCCCCTCTCATCTTCTCCCGATCAGTGAATCAGCAAATTAAATCAGTGAACCAGCAATTCAAATCAGTGAACCTACAATTCAAACCAATGAACCACCAATTCAAAACAGTGAACCAACAATCTAAACCAGTGAACCAGCAATTCAAACCAGTGAATCGGCTATCCAAACTAAAGAAAATTAATTTGTATTACGATTAATGACGGTTACTATTAAGGTTTTGCATTAAAATATGTATTTAATGGAGAGAGAAGATAATTAAAGAGAGCAATGAAATTAGGTAAGTAATTAGGTGGGTGGTTACATACATTTAATGAAGAGAGAATCCTAATTAGTAAATTAGTGATTTTTCTAAAATAACCTTGTCCCTAATTAGGGACAAGGATAAAGTCCCCATGGTATCCACTCCCCGTGGAACATTGATGATGTCATTGATGTTATTGTGGAAATACTAATGATGTCGTTGATGCCATTATGAAAATATTTATGATGTTATTGATGATATTGTGAAATTATTAATAATGTTGTTAATGCCATTGTGCGCGCGCGCACACACTTTTGTACACACATACGATATTCACACACATATCATTATTTAAGACATTCTGGATTATAGTAATCCAAAAATACTATCTTCAATAAAATTTAAGGACATAGATGGGTCTTCATCTTTAGGCGCTATTGTTGACGTAGACTATTCAGACTTGGTCTTCGTTATTTGGCTCAACATATGGAAGTAGTCCTCCTCAATAGTGGTTTGGGCTAGGAAGGCTGAAACTTTTACTTTTTGGGCCACGAACTAAGACTGGTTATGAGAAGAAGTCAGGACAATATCTTTTGAGGCAGACTTTGTCTTTTGGAGCCATGTTGAGATAGTTTATGGGGAGAGTTTTTTGACTTTTTTAAATGATTTTTACATTTAACTTTGAAATGGTACACAAGGTGATTGAGTCTGAACAGAGCTAATCTTCGTACTATCAAGCACATACCTATAGGAGATAAAATTTAGTACAAAATACGGCAGGATGTGAAAGAGTTCTTCAATCTCCTAGGGAGTATATTTAGCTTTGAAGAGGTTAAAACCTTCAAAAAATCCAGGCATTAGGATATTCATGATATGCCATAATAGTTTTACCATGTGATAAACCGATATGAGACATCTTCATAGTCAAATGACTGTCTAAAATAGAAGAGTCATGTATGGGTAAATTTGGGATTCTGGATAAGAAATGCATTAAACTAAGCCTGTTTGTAGTCCAATTATAATATGTAGCATTGTAGGTAGTGGTGATGGTTAAAGGAAGGTTCTTAAACTAATGTAGAGATTAACTCTATTATGTTGGATAAATGAGTTTGGCAATTTGGTAGTAAAATAAGCTAGAAATAATTTTTCATTGTCATAATAAAAATATTTGATCTTAATTGAGTTAGTATGCTCCAAAATTTGAGTATAGTAAGCTAATATTTTGGTAATATTAAATGGCATAAAATGCCATCCACGAAGAAAATATTCTTAGCAAAATGGTGGGATCAATATGTTCATATTTCCTTTATGTTAGCAATATGATTTTCGGGGTAGACATTATAAAACCAGCCATCTTTGTTCATGGAAGAGCTTTTGGTAATAATGGTATGGCTTGTGGAAGGCTTGGTCAATATAAGCTCGTTGCTTTATATGAGTTGTGTCTTGAGTATTTTGAGAGAGGTGTTTGATGACTTATACTAGCTCAGAGTGATGTGCTCGTGATAAACCTCATCAAACCACTTTTGAAAATTTTATATTTGTTGAAGGAGAGAACTTCTTGTGCTTATATTGCATCTTCTTCATCAGTGATAGATGCCTATATTTGGGCTCACTTTGCAACAATATTTTGGATAATAACTTTGGCTTTGTCTGACGGAGAGAAGACTTTTGGTGGCATGACTACCTATGGGTAAGAAACTCTCTTGTTAAAAAATTTGGTAAGGAGTTTGTATCTCTTTATGTATTCAATATAAAAATAAAAAATACTTAATATAGCTTGCCATATTTTGGGCTCACTTTGCTATATTTCGGACATCCTTTTCTAATATGTTCTTACAACTTGAGCATCTATACGTAATAGAAATCGTTGGTTTAAAAGATTACTTGAAATTCTAAAATACATAATGCTATATTTAAAATTTCTTTTTTGATAGTGAAATATTTACTCTCATTATCATTCTGTGTGCATATGAAAATGATATGATATGTTCCCTGTTATCTTTTCTTTGTTTTAAAATACCTCCATAATCTGAGTCACATGCATCTATTTCTACAATTGTTAACACTAATAGGTCTACAAGATGTAAGCATAGAATAGACTAAACTTATTTCTTAACATGCTGGATAATGCGTTTGTAAGTATATTTTGATTATCTAAAGCATTCATTAAAGCTTATATTTCAAAATCTAAAATAGTCTAGTTTTGTCCTATTTTACAAATCCACTAACATAAGTAGCTAACCTTTCAAATTCTTTTTCATATGAAATCGAGGAATTTTAACAAGAAAATATGTAACTTGTTAAAGGATAGAAGAACAAGTTGCAAAGTTAAACCATTAGAACTATATATATAGATCCTACTAGTTTACTCAAGTTTGGGATAAATTTTCTAGCATAATTTAATATGCCTAAAAAAGCTTGTATATATTTTAGACCCTCTAATTTATCTAAAAAAATTAATATCTTTTCTACAATATGAGATTGCACCTCTATTTTTTCATTTTCTATTTATAAACCTAAAAAGATATCTTTTTCTTATAAATCTCCATTTTTCTTTTACTCATTACTATTCCTTGTTTTTATATTTCTTCAAATATTAACTTCAAATATTTTTCATGTTCTACTCGATTACTTGCTACAAGAATATCTTTAATATGAAACTAAACAAAAATCATATTTTAAGAAGATTATATACATAAATTTTTGAAAAATTTCTGGGATATTTTTAAGTCCAAAACTTAGAACATTCCACTTAAAATGACCTTCGAGACATGTAAAGGTTGTCTATGGCTTAAACCATTCTTCTAAGTATAATTGATTATACCCTAGTTTCAAATCATATTCGCAAAAGATTGTTTTATTTTGAACTAAACCTATAAAACTATCTTTATTTGGAATATTGTAAGCATCATATATTGCATTATCATTTAGTCTTTTATAATTGTACACTATTATGGATTTTCCTCTTTTAATTTCATTATGCTTTCTCATTATAAATGCTCTTATTCTATGTAAACTTTCAAATCTTCTAATTAGGCCTTATCTTAACATCTTGGGGATTTGGGGTTCTACTTTATCTAATGGGTTATAATCTATATTTGCTATTATTATTATTGTAATATCAGGATTTTTGATTAGTATTTTGCCATGTAATTTGTTTTACACTTTGTCATATCTTCGCCTATAAGTCCTATTTTTTATATTTTGTATCATAGATAGTTTATGTTATTGTGTATAAATGAGTCTTTTTCTAATTTTATAGAAAGACCTCGTCCTAGCATTTGATAAGCATCACATTCAATATAAATCTTATTTTGTGCTCCTGGATTTTTTTTTAAAATATCTAAAGTGGGTAGTCCACCACGTTGTCGCGTGAACTCTAATATTTGGATGTATTTATTTGTTGGAAAAGAGTAAACATGTTTACTCAAAGTTATCTATTTCTAGCGATTGTAATACTACATTTAAGCCACAAATAAAATTAATACTTAATAAAAAATTGATTCTTTTAGTAACTTCTCGTGCTATATTTACTTATGGTAGTTCATATTTTATGCTATAATTTCGTGGAAAATCTATGAATTGTATCCATACTAATTCTAGACAATGAATTAATGTCATTACTCTATTTTTGACTATTTACGTAATTATTCTATTTTCATCCTATATATTTATGTGCTATTATTGTAGACATCT
>SOPF01026751.1:0-75674 GCA_012979155.1 Hypericum perforatum | reverse complement strand
TTTTTTTTTTTTTGAAAGGTTCAACAATTGGATTGGAGACTTGGAGTAGTCCTTCCTGGTCAGATTTCAAACAAAGCGGAGAGAGTACTTAATTTATATACAATTAATCAAAAATACTAATAAAAAAATCATAAAGAAACCCACCTTTATCTCTCCCCTCCCTCCCTCTTCTGGCGATCCATAGACCACCTCCCGCCGGCGCGTGGACACCACTCTTGGTAGCCGCCTGTGACCTAAACTTTCCGCGTCGACTCGAATGCCAGCCAGCCCGCCCATGGAGTAGCGAGGAGCGAGAGAGGTTATCTTTAATTACTTTTTTGACTAGCAGAATTTATCTTTTTCCCTTTTTCACTTTTTTTAGAATTTTATTTTTTGTGTTTGTTGAATGCTGTTGTAGTGGGAGGCGCATGCTTTTAGTACTCTGCATTTGCATAATTCTTATAAATAATGCAGTCTGATGGCATAATGCGATGGATTATATCGTCATAAATAACTTTGTAGTTTATACTCTCAATATCCATATGATATATCCTGATCGTGAAAGGGAGGATCTGGTTACTATTTATTTAGCTGGTTAGATTAGATTAGTGTCATCTATTTTCATAGATTATTTTTATGGGTTTGTCATTCTCTGTAATTTGATGTGCTCGTCCTTATCATTTATCTTCACTATAATGTCTTGCTGCTCTCATGTTGCCAACAGAGGCCAGAATGAGATTGAAGTATTTGTCTTAGTAAGTGGGGGAAATCTATGAATGGGTGCGTGGGTGGGTTAGCTTTCCCCGATAGATTTTAAGGATTTATCTTTCAAACTTTTGCTGTTTTGTAACACTTTTCCATTAGTTTTGCAAGATTTATAGTCCATAACAGACTGACTCTAGGTGGGATACCGGCTTCCTTCGTCCTGCTGTTTCTGCTCTTATACCCCTTGAATCTATGACCAGTTTGAGGAGCCTTTATTTCCCCGCTTGAGAATTGCTTTCTTCTCTTAACAGGGGATTATGAGAGAAGACGATATGACCGTATCTGATCTTGAAAAGAAACCAGAACCGGGACAAGGTGAAGACATGGAAGAGGAGGAAGAAGAATATGTGATGCTTGATCTTGAAGCTATTTTTGGTGAATTTGATGTCCCTCCAAACGCGCCGTATCAACTATCTGTAAGTTCGACAATTTATCTGCAGCGGCTGGTGAAATTCCGACGGAGTTGTTTATAAGGAATCCCATTCCTTCTCATTTTCAGCTACGCAAATTATCTGGTACTTTGGTAGGAGAACATCTCTGCTGATTCAACATTTGTATGGTACTTGTGTTTGTATGTAGGATCTTGACACAATGAACCCAATATTGACCATTGGAGACAAGCTGAAGCTGGTGAGTTCTTTTCCCTGGATATCTTTATTAATGAAGGCCAAGGAACCCAATAATTGATATCATCATTCCGTTCTTTTGCTATGTGACTTCATATTTTTTATGCTTTATGCAGATTGGAGAATATGAGGAGACAGTAGGAACATGCCTGGTTTTCTCTGAAACAGGTGAGGTGTATCCCTAGGGTTGTGCCAGTTTCCACAGTTTCCATTTGTTGTTCGACTTAAGTAACTTTGTTCTTGGGATTTCTTCTTCTAAATCGCATAAGTTGGAACCTTGTTGATGTGGGAAACTGGTTGGCAGTTGTCTGCATAGACCTTGTTATTGACTTCGTGTGTTTCTCACTTTGCTCTAGTCACTAGTTAAATATATTACTAGACCTCCAGTGACTTTTGCTAGAGTGGGAAGATTGAAGGTTAGAGAGGGAGAGCACCTTTTTGTTCTCAAGTATGATCTATTGGCATTTAGACTGATCATTCAACTTTGCATACATTTGGCAGCAACTGCACCAGCTGCTCATGAAGAGTCTGGACCATCCGAGGCAAATCTTTTCACTGGTACACACATAATAGATTCTACTCGAGCACCAACCAAGCAAGTTACACCTATTGCTAGCCTCCACAAGATCCTAAAGTTTAGACTATTTATTGACAATGGTGATGTTCAAGTTGCTAATACAACGGAATGACCGATGAAACCAAAGCATCATGTTCGTGACTAAAGAACACCTTTTGGTGGAGTTCGATGTCCATATTCTCACAGCCAGATTCATAGGGTAATTTAGAATCACTTGCTTCTAGTTTTGTTATGCTGTTTAGAGCTGTTGCCGCTATTTTTCCTAGCTAGTGAAAACATAATGTTGCTAACTGGTACCCTATTTTTGGAGGTCCATTTATGTTTATCTCAAAATGATTTGTTACTCGTGGTAATTATGTGATCAACACCTTATCTTCGGATTTGTTGCTATTTTTTCCACTGGTGAAGCTGATCGAAGGCGTGGCGGCGAGTTGGTATAGGTGGACATCTAGTGTCAGCAAGGGATTAGGCGAGGCGGTCCAAGGACATGGCTGTCGCTCTCTCGCAGGTGCATGTTGCCCAGGTCCCTTAGCACCACCTCTAGGAGCAGCCGGAGCACGAACTTGAGCGTAGAAGGGAGGAGGTACCAGGACCGTAATGAAGTAGGGAGTTTTAAATATTTTTTGATTTTTTTAAAATTCATGTTGACCATTCAAAACCTAATCCTGCTGAATTTGCTCGGAAGAAATTTCCTGTTGTGTATCCGTTTCTGCTATCCGCATTCGTTCGTTCATTTACATTTGTTTGCTTAGTGGATCCCTTATCACTATTTATGCGACCAATGAGCCAAACTTTCATCATTATCCATCAACGAAAATTTAATAATCCGAACTAAAAATTAATTAAGCATTGAATTGTGGAGAAAATTTCAATACCAAGAGTGTCAATGCACAATCCACTAATCACACACACGATCCTCCATTTAGATCAGAAATGTAACGCATTAGTCATTATCTCTTTAGTTAGTAACGATCCCGTCCGAGCCGCCGATGATCACCTACTCGAGCGGGTCGCAAGTTCATACTAGTGTGCGTAATCTAGTTATTGATTATTGGAATTTGGAGAAGATAAGCATGGATTAATCATTTAAATGACCTCACGTGGCCGGCATCCAGAACTGCATTCTTTTCAGAAAATTGAACCGTTACCAAATTCGTACGTCTTCGATTATATTAATCAAAAGGCATTTTGGTTAATCAATTTAGTGGCCTATCATGAGAGACCTATCAAATATCCTAAGTTGTGTTTGGCAGGAATGGATATAGAATCTTGTATAATAGACAAAGACCCCGCACACTAAAAATTGAGAATCCGATCCCTCAAAAAAATATATATTTAAGAATCGCTCACGTCACGCCACTGGTTAGTTATTTCTTCCAGCTAATGTTTTCTAGAACCTATTATCGTTAGAACAAAGTCTTCGGCGTATGATTTTTATCCACTTGGTGTTACACAAGTGTGAACGGATACGTAGACCAGCGAGTTAACCTGTGTATAAAGTGACAAGACGCTGCAAAGATCATGGAGTATCGACAAAGATTGACCTTCTAACTAAATGCTCGCTGGCGTTGCCATCCTGGAACCGGCAAGTTTGTCTGCAACTGTGACTTGCACGTCTAAAATATACAGCAGCTATTGGCCACTACATAGTATTGCCTACCTTATTGGTTTTGGTGGTTGTTTAATTAACCGGGAACTTAAATTCACTTACATTCTTTATTCGGTTTAAGATTTACAAATTTGAAGTGAATCCGACAATGTTCGATTATAAATATTTTAATTTACGAACAAAAAATTACAAATTAAACAAGCAGCGGATGACCAGACAAAAACCCAAACAAGCCAAGACAAACCACTTGGTCAATTGACATTCTCAGCTGCAGATTATTTATCACAAACTTGAAAGATATTATTTTTAGAATATATTTCAAAGATCTCGCGACGGGTCTTCTTTGACCAAAAGAGGGAAACGACCAAAACAGGCTAGTGGGCGCCATGATGCTTTAGAATTGCAGGTACAGATTCAGTCATTTGTGGCAAAGTTAATGATGTGACATCGTAAAAATGGACAATAAAGTTACATCGCATTTCTCGCCATTTAGGGTGGGGAAATCTGGAAGTTACCGTACACTAAATAGCTAAATAATTGACAAGTTTCCACCAAAAAAAAAATAATTGACAAGTAATACATATCATACAACTTTCCCAACAGCCAAGGTTCATCAAATACAAGACTGACCGTCAAGATTCATCCGTGGATAAATTGTCTTGAGATTTATTCTAATTTAATTTTGAATTTGGCAAACTCGATAATAATTTGGGTTAGTTGATATCAGATTCGGAACCTACTGCTTCTGAATGTCTATGAACCCAGAACGCAAGAAAAGAGATACAGGCATAAGCACACTACTACATTTAAAGGGAGGAGCTTCAAGCCTTGATAGTTGCTGATAAACCTTACTCATTCAAGCTGTGTGACCCAAATAAAAGCATTTTGATAGGTTAATTTAATTGGAAGACTGAAGAGAGCTCAGGTCAATAATCTTAGTTATGTCATGTACACTTTAGATGAAGCCAAAGATTATATAATTTGGCAAATTTTAAACAGAACCTGGACTCTGAAAATAAGAAATCAAACTAAAACACTTCCGAGACAGAAATGCAGAACTCTCAATTCCAATAATCTACACCTATGTACTAACCAACAGGGAACTTTTAACCCCACAAAGAAAAAGTATACCAAAACAACAAAAGAACGAGAGAAAAAAAAAACCCCACTAAATCAACGACATTGTTCAATTGGCGGGCTGGGAGACTTTCCCGGCGTGGTCCAATATATCAAGCATCTCGGTCCTGCTCCTTACAACTCTATGGAAAACCTCCCTAATCTGAAGCTGCAAAGGCATCAGCCCCTCCTCCATTCTCCTGCAAACCTCCCCCATCTCCGCCACCATCGCGGCCACCTCCTTCTCCTTATCCTCCTCCAGTGGGTACTTCACCCCTCCCGCGCCCTCCCCGGCCCCGCCCAACGCCTCGAGCAGCCCCTGACCGAGCCTCTCCAGCCTCTGCATCTCCTCCATTAGCCCCGCAGTTCCCTTCTTCTCCTTTCGCTTCCATTCCTCCCCGATCTTCTCTTGTAGGCCAACCACTCCCTGAGCCCATGCCACCTGCCTCGGCACCTGGAAGTGGGTCGCTAGCCCGCCCCGCTCCTGGCAGGGGACTGCCGCGACAAGGGCCCACATCGTGAACACCATCACCACGCTCATGATGTACACGGGCGTGGCAATCCCCGTCATCTCCCCTCCCCCACGTGGCGCCACCAGGTTGGAGCACATCGCCTGTATCTGCTTCGCCGCCGACCAGTTCTTCGCCACCACCATCGTGAACGATCGGAACGACCCGGCAGGGCCCACCCCGCCAGCCCCCGCCTTGTGGTGTGCGTTCCCACGACGACCGAACGACCACGCCCGCTCTGTCGCCTTGCTGTGCGACCCGGTCCCCTCCTTTTCTTCAAGGGTGAGGGCGATCAGGAGCGAGGCCAGAGCTTTCCTTGCCCGCTTCACCTGGCCGTCGCCGACGGGGGCTTGCCGGAGCGCGTTGACCACCATCTCGGCGAGCTTCTGGCACTGTCTAGCGTTGTCGACCCCGCTGGAAACCGCATTGCAGATGTCGAGGAGCTTCACGGACCGGTCCAGAAGCTCCGTCACGAGCCGGTCAAGGGGCGGCCGGGCCACGTGGGCCGGGTCCCGGCCCATTATCAGAAACGCCTTGAACTCCGCCTCGCAGCAAAGAAACACGTCGACCAGCTTCCTAAGCCACGATACCGAAAGCAACGGCTCCCCGGCCGGAGACCCCGGCACAAGCTCGCCGGCGTCGGCATCTCCCTCCGGCGGGTGGGTGGCGCAGAGGAGGAGGTCCGAGAATCGATCCGCCACGTTGCGCTGGAAGATCTCGAGATCTTCAAGCTCCTGCTCGTGGGACCCCTCCATAGCGACCACCTGGTTCCGGCGGATGCTTATCCGCCCCAAGAACGACGGTTGGTACTCCGTCCCGGGCATTCTCGTCTTTTTTTTCCTCTTCAATTCCAAAGAGAGAGAGAGAGAGAGGTATAGATTAAAAGAGAGAGAGAGAGAGAGGCGCGAAGTGAAAGAGAGGAGGAGAGGGAAGAGAGGGGGAGGGTATATATGTGGGTAGGTTTTGTGAAGGGGCGGAATTGGTGGAGGGAGGGAGGGAGGACAAGGGACTTTTTCTCGGACCACCAGACCAGTTCTCACTTCCCCTTCTTTTGGATGACGACTCGGCTTTTTTTTTTTCCATCCATTTCCTTCCCATCTTGCCCTTTTCTTGTTCCCCTATTCACAGCTCGCTCCTTCGTTCATTCATTCCACTCATGTTGCATTGTCCACTCAATTATTTATCAACAAATAAAATAGTTTATTGGAAACCAATGAAAAATGGTCAAATTATTTGTAATTTAAATTTTCTAAAAGAACATCACACTTAGAATCGAGCACATTCTTTATAAATTTTGACATAAGAATATGCAAAATTATTGGCTATTCGCACTTCGAAATAAAAATTATGAATCGATTTTTTGGTTTATATAATCTCTCATCCCATCTATTGGGCATGATCATTGGAAAGTCAAAAAGTTCCTAAAACATTTTTCTCAGTAAAACCTTAAAAATTCAGACTGAAGATCTGATTGAAATTAAACAAAACTATATCAATTAAATTATTTGTCCTGACGAATTTTGCGTGATGATCCTGTGGTCCTAAAACGCAACCATGATCCTGAGGTTGGTTAAAAATTTTGCGACGTAGCCTCGGGACAACTCCGAAACAAAAAATTTGCTCTGAACCTAAGTACGCTGCCGTTTTGATGGTGATGAGGCACGCACAATGGCTTGTGACGTGGGTGTTTAAAATATCACTTTCAATCCCCATTTTTTTATTTTCAAAAAAAACTATCTTCTATTCTTCTTCTTCCACCCCTAACAAATCTAATTCCCAGATTATCATCCCTAACCAAACCCCCTATCTAAGCATAAAAAGCACCGGATTCTTACAAAAATCCGTTGTTCCACGATTCATAGCGTAGTCCAATAAGAAATATTCCACATTCTTCCTCCATGAGAAACAAATCAGAAGTTTGACATGTTTCTTGAATACCTTGGAGCACACATCGACATCATCAAGGTGGTAGTTGTCGAAGTGGTAGCTGAGGTGTTGTACGACAGTAAAACCATCGTCACCATCCTCTTTAAATCCTTCCTCATACATCCAAAAATTTAGTGCCAAAACCATCCTTGTCAAGTACGGCAACAACGCCATGAATTAACCGAAGCTCAAAGCTTTCGTTGTCTCCGACCTCATCTTCCTCGCTTGCATTGGCCTCTGCCCTATCCTTGTCCATCACCTCCACACCTCCTACCAGGACCTGTACGGTTTCCTTCCGCTAGAGTCATCTTCCTTTGATATGGACCTTGTGGAGGCCTAGTCTGGTCTGATGGGTGGTGGGCAATACTTGTCGAATCTAATAGAGGACGAAAACCCTTTTAGAGTCTTGAGCGCGTCTGTATAGGACGGACCCAATGCATCATCCGGAGGCTAAACCTTATAGATCCACAAAAGTAGGTACCTTCCTCCTCGCGAGCGCCTTCTGGGTGTCCACTAAGACCTAGGGGTGAGCTTTAACCCGAAAAAACCCGCTTCATCGCCAAACCGACTACACCGATAGAGCTTCAAAAGTCAACCCGAGAAAACAAATGGTGTCATGGGTTGTAATCTGCGTCAACCCGACTTTTTCGGTGTGGAGTCAGCGTCGTCTTTTCCAAAACCCGCAATACCAATACACCGAGAAAAAAAGACATCGTCCAAGAAAGCCATGAATATTACCACTTCTCAGATTCCTCTACTCAATTAAACCCTCCATCTCATTCTCTCCCCAACTCAACCAAGCCGCTTATCCTCCATCGCCCTTCTCACCGGCCACCATTTCTCCTTCTCCTTCTCCCGAGGTGCATAGTTCTCCCCTTCTAGCCTTCTCCATTCCATTTCTTCTGGTCCCATCTCTTTCCACCAAATCGATTAGATAATAAGAAAGCTTGAACGATTTGAGCTTCCTCCCTCCCCTTTATGTTGGCCTTTGTTTGTTGCTCCCGGACGTTTTTCTCTTTGTTTTGTAATTGAAGCTTGAATAATTTATTCACACTGCCAAACCGATCGTAAATTGGTCACACCACTGCACCGTGACATCGTCGGTGCTGGTGTCCTCCATTACACCATCGGGCTCCAATCGTTAGAATTTTTGCTTTCGGTATTGGACCCAGTTTTGGCCCAAAACCTGTTAGACCGAAAGATACTCAGCCCTACTAAGACCACCGACCGGGTTCCCAGCCGGTGACGGCTCCGATGGCCATATCTGTTTCGGAAGAGGAGAGTCCTCAAGGTAGAGCAAGAAGGCCCCGCTTATCTCCACTCGGTATGTAACTATTATCGTTTTTCCCCTCACTGGTCAATCGTCGCCCATCCCTAGCGGTTCATCCAGGAGGTCAGCTCGCCGGGATTCCAGTGATTAAGATTTTTTTTGGGAATGAGAATGGGATGGAGATTGACGGGTCACGGAAAGCAAAACTATAACTCAACTTTTAATTAAAACTTATTAAATTAGATGTGGGATTTTTGGGTATTAAAAGGTGGGATTTTAAAAAAAGAAAAATATGTGATTAAAATAGATATTTATTCGTGGCCATGTCATCTAACACCCAGACAAGACATTCGGGCAAAATTTTCCTATGTGGAGTGTTATATCAACACGCCACATAGGTTCGGAGTGTTTTTTAGGCTCGAAAGAGTCCCGAGGCTACGACGCAAAATTTTTAACCAACCTAGTTGCGTTTTAGGACCACATGATCATCACGCAAAATTTGCCAAATCACACGTATCAAAGTTAAACTTTTCCCTACTATTTTTTTAAAATGTGAGGTGCCAACTTTGCGCACGTTTCTGGATAACGCAATAGTAAATCACGAATACTTCAGATTTTTTTGGAAGGTACGAATATTCACGAGTAGGCATTTTCGTGAATATACATGGAAATCAAGGGCAAGGGACAAGGGCTCTAGTTTCGTTGTCGTCAGCGGCTGAGTCAGCTGGAAAAAGATAGTTCAACACACCGTGTAACGCGCCTTTACGCGCTGCACTGTACTCTTTACTTTTCTAATTAAGTAATTATATTATCATACTCAACATATTTAAAATACTTCTGGCCGAGAAGCAACATAAAATAACATTAACTCCATATTTTTTCGAAAGCACGTTATTTTCAAATATTTGATAGACTAATTAATTTTGATCGAATTAAGATGGACACAAAATGTATAAAAAAAATTTTCAAAATTGAATATAATGGTTTTAGAAAAAAAAATTATATCATAAAAATATTTTATCAACCTATTCAAAATTTTCTAGTATCCGCATGTCAAGAAGCTGAAATAAAATGGTTTGATACAGAAAACATAAAATATGTAATACAAAACAATAAAAATAGAATATTTCTCTTTGACCGGGTCATAGGTTTATATCTCAAGAGATTCCCTCGTATTCGATCGCACGATCTTTGACCACAAGAGCTCAACCTTTGATGCTTCCCGTCCACTTCAGCTTCTGCACGGAATCTGGCCCGTTGGATTAGTGGAGTGGGTCCCTTGTATATCTACTCTTCAATCTAAATATTATCGTCTTATTTAGTCAGACTTGTCACGTTCACCGTGAATCCGTCCAAATAAAAATAAATACGGCATATACTGGACGTACTTGAGGCACTGCTATTCTTAACGAGAAAATTATTCATTCAAAAAGTTTAAATACTAACAGGGAATTATTCCTTTTTATAAGTAAAAAAAAATATAACTAAATAATTAGGTTGTGTCTTTATAAGAAATGTTAAATACATATGAACATGTTCAGTTTACATGAATAACAGATTATACAAATCAATAGTTTACTAAAATCTTATTAAATTTAAAGAATTTTTTATTAAAGTATTTAACCAAAAAAATAAGTGAGAAAAGTATACGACCTTTTGAAATTTTTAGCGGTAGATTTCGAATCGAAACAAGAAAAAAGCAAGAACTATACGGCGCAGAAGTACTGTTAAAATATATTACGTAACACAACACATAGTCAATGGTATTATTTATACGAGCGCGACCAGGACCAACATCCTCATATTGGCACTACCAGATCCCACCCCCCCTATAAACTAGCGAAGCACTGGGGCACATTGAAGGATATTTAGCCCGGCCTAAGTCTTAACTTCTTGCAACTTAAATTATTCGTTAGAGTAAAGTGAAAAATCGACTGTTATTTATTAGTTAAAAGTCGACTATTTTTGTTGTTATGAATACATTATTTTTTAGAAATATTTTTTATTCAAAATGTAATATTAAATTATTTACGATTCTCGGACGATAAATCTCTCATTACACCAAGTTGTGATTGCAATTTTGTTAAAAACCCTACTAAAATGAATTTCAGAGAAAAATCCTTGATAAAACGAGTTCCTAAAGGTCCGTTCGTGCTACTGACTACTGAGTCGAGTCTATTTAATACCGTCAAATATCCACGGATATATAGGGAATATATTTATTTGTACTCGTCAAAATGTACACTGTGTTACATACTAGCACAATGAACAAGATTATAGCAACTGGATGACTAGTACGATTCAAGTTCCAGACTAATCTCAATCTTCGCAAGCCAAATGCCCTTTGGATTTCATTAACATATATTAATCACTAGTTAACCTTATCTTTGGAGACATAATATAAGTCAAAGTGTGTGGCTATAGCTATGTGCACGGACGGGATGGGATTTCCATGCTCGGGTGGATGAATAATAATTAGGTGTTATGTACATGTATTATATTGTTGTTAGTTGTTAACATGCCGAAAAAGTGAGCCCGTCCAATACGTTAATTCATATTTATATAATATAATCATAATATATCAACTCATACTATATAAAATCCTCACAAGAAATTAAATAGAAAATATAAAATTTATTCTAATAAAGTTCTAATATCACTGCGAGGTCCATACGTCTCGGTGGCTTAACACGTTGTGAGTAGTTGATGCTGACGTGGTGGCCATTATTTATGAGTAAGCCTTTAACGGCCCAAACAAGGCCCATTCGGACTTGTTAGGCCGTATCATGAAGCGAGCCGAACGCGCAGCCCATGTTATAACAGCACCAAGTGAAGCCCACAAGAAAACCTAAGGTAGGCGCGTTATAAAACCGCCAACAAGGGAGCTAGGGTTGAGTCCTTTTAGATTAATCCGGAGAGGGAGAGAGAGAGCGCGCCTTCTTGCATCTTTGCCCTAACCGCTGCCGCTTCTCCTCCTCGTCCTCGTCCTTTAGCAACAGCAATCATGGTAAATTCTCTAGCCTCCGCTTCTGTCCTGTGTTTCAAGTTCCGATTTCCGATTCTATTTTGTTTGATTGCGGTTTCGTGTAATTACGATATTACCCTTCCGTTCGTCTTGTAGATCATTTCGGAGAAGAACCGCCGCGAGATTTGCAAGTACCTCTTCCAAGGTTCGGCCTCTCGTGTTCTTCGTCTTCCATTTCCTTTTTTTATTATGTTTTTACCTATTTTAGTAGTCACTGGAATAGCTTCTTAGGGTTTAATCTCAGTGGACTTAACCGATGGAGATGCTCGTGTTGAATTAGGAATATTTGTGAAGGGATTGTGTTGATTTTTGATGATTCGTTCGGTTGGGGTTTAAATTTGTTAGAGGGAGTATGCTTTGCGAAGAAGGACTACAACTTGGCGAAGCACCCGAACATTGATGTCCCCAACCTTCAGGTGATTAAGCTGATGCAGAGCTTCAAGTCCAAGGAGTATGTCCGGGAGACATTTGCCTGGATGCACTACTACTGGTACCTCACCAATGACGGCATTGAGTTCCTCAGGACCTACCTTAACCTTCCCTCTGAGATTGTCCCTGCCACCCTGAAGAAGCAGGCCAAGCCCGCAGGTCGCCCATTTGGTGGCCCGGGCGGTGATCGTCCACGGTATTTACTTTATTGGATTGCAGTTGATTGAGTAGTTGAGCTCTGGTTGCTGTGTTTTATTTTTTATTATTATCTTGTGTTGGCTGTGTTTTAGTGGCCCATCACGATTTGATGGTGAGAGGAGGTTCGGTGGTGATCGTGATGGTTACCGTGGAGGACCTCGTGCACCTGGTGGTGATTACAGTGACAAGGGTGGAGCCCCAGCTGATTACAGACCTACTTATGGGGTAATTTCACTATGTCATTTCTGTTGTCAACTTGTTCCTAATTCTTTGTTTAGGCATTCTTAACTTCTGGCTTCTGTAGACTTTAGAGTAAAATCTTGATACTATGGTGTTTAGGCTTTTTCAACTGCTGGTTCTGTGGATGGTGGATTAGAAAATTGTTGTTGTGTTGTTTTTATCTGGTTGTCGCAATTCGTGTCGTAACATCTTAGAGTTCTGCCTTATGTTAAGTGATCAGTCCGATCCCAAATTTGCCTGCTGGTCGGTGGTTATGGAGGTGTTTGATACTGGGCAACTTTTCCACTTCTCTTTCACTTCTCTTGCTCATTTTTTGTTTGCATCATTTCAGGGTGCTGGTTCAAGGCCCGCCTTTGGTCGTGGGTCTGGAAGCTATGGCGCCGGAGCAGCAAGTGCAGACCTTCCTTGAAGAGTTCATTATCATCATATATGATGGTTTGCTTCGTATCGCAATGGACGTTTGTGCCCAGTTGGAGCTTCTTGAGTCAGTAGTGCTTAGATTCGCGATTGGACCATCCTTAAAATCTTTCAGATAAATTCCTGTTGCTTTTAATGATATTAAATTTTGACCAAGGCTTTTCTACAGTCTCACTTGGTACCTTGAATTTGATTTTCGAGCACAGGAGTCAATGGAATGCATCTTTTTCATTTCGGTTAAATGACCATACTAGAAGTCTTAGTTCCCCCGTTGATTAACTTGTGGAGGTTGTTGGGTCGTAAAAGATATCATTTTGAATTCCGACAGAAATTGATTCTGAATACGAGTCAGTGTAGAAGAGCAACAGACGCGGCGATTAACGATCGATATCAGTGCATGGGAGTGAAAGGTAGATGAGATCTCATCAAGTGCAACTACCAGAACATAAAAGCAAGCTCAACTTGAAATGGACAAGTATGACGTCTTTTTAGGATCCCGGGCATGCTTAAAGAGTAGATGGAGTTGATTGATAACTAATTATTTTGTATTTCGGCATACACGTAATTGAAAAGTTAACAGTACGTATGGAATTTTTGACAGAGAGCTGCCATATTCAAAGTAACAGACTCGAATGTAAATTTTCACGTTAACAGTAACACAGTATACGGTTATAGACTGGTAAATCTTGAATATTATATTCGTTCGATCTTAATATTGGAGAGTTGACCGTGGAGGGAAGAAAAGGTCGTCTCCGCAGCATGGTCCGCGACTATCTTCATACGATAACCAGACATCTTTAGAACCCATCCATCCTTTATTCAAAAGAGGGTGAGCGAAGGAGGAGACGAAATGGCGAGTGGGAGCATTAGCAACAAAGAAACGATGTCGTCAGAGGGCGGACGAGGTAGCAAAGTGAAAGGGGTGTTGGCCCACGGAGGGCGTTACGTGCAGTACAACTTGCACGGAACATTGTTCGAGGTCCTGATCAAATACGTCCCTCCCATCCGCCCCATTGGTCGCGGCGCTAATGGGATTGTCTGGTAAACCAAACCTCCTCCCATTTTTAGTTTTTTCGAGCTCGAGCTCGAACTCGCATAGGTTGGTCTGACTACGGAGGGGCGCTATGATTTCGTTTCGCAATGCTGCAGTGAATTCGGATACTCGCGAGGAACGGAGGAAGTTGCTATAAAGAAGATTGGCAATTCATTTGATAACAGGATTGATGCTAAAAGGACACTTTAAGAGAGATAAGCTTCTGCGTCACATAGATCATGAAAATGTAAGCTTCTTCCTTCAAATACTTAGTATGCTACTGGTGGTTTGCTCCGAGCGTATCGAGCCATCCGACGAACTGTGTTTGGCTGTGGTGGTTTGTTCTGGAATCCTACTCTTTAGGGTAAATTACATCTGGCCCCCTCGGGTTTGGGGTATTTAACGCTCGCCCCCCTGCTTTTCTAAAACCGATTAAAAAACCCCTACTGTTTGAACAAATTGTACAATTTACCCCCTCATGCCGGAATCGGCAACTTTTCCGGCGAAAAAATACGAAAAATGACTAAAATGCCCTTATATTAAAAACAAATCACTTTCCTCTCCCTTCTCCCCTCTCCCTCTCCCTCTTCCTCCTAAAGCATACTCCTAACAATTGACGAGATGTATAAAGGCTGCACTTTCTCAATCTCTATCCTCTCATAATAAAGCCCCAACTTTTGGGAAGAAAGAAAACACAAAAGCTCCAAACTTTAACCAAGAATGCCGGGATTCTCCTCGTCGGGCTCCATCCTCAAAGTCTCTTTCTATAGATTAACGTCATTCTTAATAGTGACCCTGTGCATCGTACGAAACCCTGGGCATTGTACAGAATTAGCGATTGGGGGTGGGGTCGGGGTATGGAGTTGCCGCCGCAAAGAATTAGCGATTGGAGGAGGAGATCTCCATCGCTGGAGGCCTTCCTAGCTCCGGTGGACCTCTCTGACATGTCGTTCTTATAGACCCTTGTCTCGGTCTCGTCGGAGCTTGTCTCCGCCTTCTTCGGTAAGTCTCCCGTCTTCCAGAAGAAGAATTCCTGCTCCCTGGTCCGAGCTTGATCAGTAAAGTCGACAAATTTTGACCAAAATGCCATTCTTTAATATCAATAGCCGGAGAAGTCAACCTACTTCCACTTAACGCCATCAATTACGATTCCCACCTCCTAAACATCTAAGAGCAGAACTAAACACCATAATCCAGAAGACAAAATCCTAAAAAACGATAAAAAGTTGCAAACTTTACCAACCAAAAACCCCAGAAACCGAAGGAGAAAGAAGGAGCTAAATAAATATAGTAAGGAGGCGTGTGGGGAAAGCGTGAGAGAGTCAGTAGGAGGAATTAGGAGGAGAGAGAGATGAAGAGGAGAGAGAGAGGAAGAGGAGAGGAGTTGTTTTAGAGTTTTTGTTTTTTTAATATAAGGGCATTTTAGTCATTTTCCATGTCTTTTCGCCGGAAAAATTGCTGATTCCGGCATGAGGGGGTAAATTGTACAATTTGTTCAAACAGTAGGGGTTTTTTAATCGGTTTTAAAAAAGCAGGGGGGCGAGCGTTAAATACCCCAAACCCGAGGGAGCCAGATGTAATTTACCCTACTCTTTACCATTCACAGGTTATTGCTATTAAGGACTTAATACGTCCACCCATAAAGGACGCTTTCAATGATATCTACATTGTCTATGAATTGATATACACTGACCTTCATCAGATTATATGTTCCGATCAACCACTTACCGATGACGGTTCGGCCCTCGGAATACTGGTTCAGGCTTCTTTTTTTATGATAGCTGATAGTCAGAACCTTGGAGCATATCTTAGTGCTTTAGGTCCGAGGACAGATATTTGATAGACTTTCTTATGTTGCAGTACTTATTCCAAATATTACGAGGGTTGAAGTATGTACACTCAGCTAATGTCCTGCATCATTATCTTAAGCCAAGCAATTTGCTTCCCAATGCCAATTGTGATCTTAAAACAGGGAACTTTGGATTGGCGAGGACGACATCTGTGACAGATTTTATGACCGAGTATGTTGTGACTCGTTGGTACAGAGCTCCCGAATTGCTTCTTAATTGTTCAGAGTATACTGCTGTAATTGATGTTTGGTCTGTTGGTTGCATCCTGGGAGAAATTATGACCAAAGAACCTTTGTTTCCGGGAAGAGACTAAGTTCATCAGCTGAGACTAAGTACTAAGGTATGATCAGAATGGAAAAATTGTGCAGATTTATGCAGATTTTTCTTCGAGCATAAGCTCGCTGGTTGGTGCTAGAATATCTAGATTGAAGAGATAAGCTAATTTGATATGAGAAATTATGTTCTAATCATGTTTCATCCAAGTAAATTAAGCTTCTTAAATGAAAAAAGTTGAAGAACATCATCGTTATTCATACTACATGTTGTTGTGTGCTTCTGGCTTATCTCCTTTTGCACAAAAGTTAATAGGTTCACCCGATGACGCGAGCCTTGGTTTTCTCCAAAGTGATAACGCCTGCAGATATGTCAGACAGCTTCCACAATTCAGAAAGCAGAACTTCTTGACGAGATTTACCAAAGACTTGGCCGGGGCTGTTGATCTATTAGAAAGAATGCTGGTTTTTCGACCATCATAAACGCATTACTAGTACAAAGTATTTAGTCTATCGTCGTCATGTGCATTGCCATCTAATTTTAGCTACTGCATTTATGAACATCTGGATGTCTTTGCAGTTAAGAGGCACTATCTCATCCATTCTTATCACCCCTTCATGATATCAATGACGAGCCCGTCTGCGCAGCTCCTTTCCATTTTGATTTCGAGCACCCATCATGCACTGAAGAGCATATAAAAGAGCTTATCTGGAGGGAATCAGTCAGATTCAACGCAGAACCAATACAGTAGGCTTCTCTTTCTTTCAATCAGGTAGTAAATGTTCTTAGATTTATTTCCTTCTGCCCTATGTGAAATTTTAAGATAAATCAGGAACGAGTTCTTCAATCATGTGTTCACCTTATAAATTGTTCTGATTTATGTGTTAAGTTTGTGGCATGATCCTTGAAGGCATGTTCATTTAGCTTGCTCAATATAAACCTCGAACTATATTCAATTCATCAAATTCACACAATCAATAATAACATGTATAGGAAACAGGTTCCCTCCAGCAGAAACTCTGTTCTTAGTCACAATAGCTTGGTACCGAAAGAACAAACTCGGACTGCTTCGTTCTCGATCAGGTTGTGTTCTTCAGGAAAGTTGCATTCTTCTATCTCCCCTGAGCCTTGATCTGGTAACTGGTCACATGGTTTAGGAGTCACATCACTTGTGATCCCTGAAATATCAGTGCAGTTCCACTGCAGCTTCTTCGGCTTTTCGGCGAGCCCGATGGTCACATTAGATATGCAGATACCAGTAAAGGGATCCCCTGCAATGCCCTCTAGCCTACCAGCCATCGTCACATTCTCTGCAACCATGTCCCGGTAGTTGATATTCTCAATTACGGGAGTCGCGTTGGGGTCGTAGTTGTTGTCGGGATGAGAACCATAGTTTCCAGTCATCCAAAATGCCCATTTCATTGTGTGCATAGTCATCCTCCTCACATATATATCCTTCACGTAGCCTCCTCTTCCCATTGCGGTCTTGATCCTGACACCAGATTCTGAATTTATAGCTGTGATGTCCTCGGCCCTCACGTCCTTGATCCCGCCCGACATCTCGCTCCCAAGTGCAATCACCGCACTTGTCGGAGAAATGCAGGTGAGCCTTCTGATTAATACTTGCTTAGTAGGCATTCCAAACGCAATGCCGTACTCATCCCAACCGCTCTTAATCGCTACACAGTCATCTCCAGAGACTATGTAAACGTCCTGAATCCTAGTATTTGTACAAGAATCTGGCAGGTCGATGAAGTTCAATATTGAGGCATTAGTACTTGGTAGAATAGAATTGAAATTATAAGTACTATGCAAAGGTCTAACCAAAAGCAGCCTCACCTGGGTTGATCCCATCAGTGTTTGGAGAATTAACTGGAGCAAGAATCGTCAAGTCTTGAACGACAACGTTGCTGCAAGTCACCACCACGGTTCTTAATCAGAATTGAAACATCGAATACAGACAGCTACATGTGACATGATAGATACCTGCAATAAACAGGATGCACATTCCATGAAGGGGAGTTGACCAGTGTGAGGTTGGATATCTGGACATTGGTAGAGTACATGATCTCTATCAGATAAGGCCTCGTATAGTTCAATTCCCCGTTCTTAAACTTTTTCCACCACGAGTCACCCTGGCCGTCAAGCGTTCCATTCGCGCCTAAAATACCACATCCGTCCCACTGATTCATCAGCAAAATTTGTCGTGCAGGGCTGGAAATTATCATTACCAGGAGGAAAAAAGGTCACCTGTGATCACAATATCAGTAAGGTTGGTTCCAAATATGAGACTGCTATATCTTCCACCTTCGGTATCCCTTCCTCTCCCGTATGACGGGAGGGGGTCAATCACAGGCCAATCGCTCTCGTCCTGATTCAATTTTTCGCATACACCATTAGTACATCAAAGAAGCCATATCAGTAGTTAGCGTATTGCAGCAACCTTTAGTTCTTACAAGTTATTTTGCCAATCAACCAAATGCAGTGATTCTTCAATAACAAAAAATATCTCAACACAACTTTTGAGGATTATTCGATCAGTAAACGAGATCAACAAAAAAGAATCTGCGATCTGCTACCTCTTATCAGTTATGCAATCTGCTAGGCTTAACAAAGGATAGAACAACTTTGTAGAATTTCTTTTCTGGTGAATTTTAAGTTTTAGCCAGTTAGGCTTAAACTTTCAGGACTTTAAACTCTTTGAACTTTGTTTCCTCCAGAAGTTATTTTTTTTTAAGGGGTGAAATTTGAACCCCGACCTCTTGGAAAGGAGGTAAGATCCGTTACCATCCTACCCACGTAGCGTTGGTCAACTCTAAAAACCTTACACCTCAAGTTAGTGGAGTGAGTTAGGTAAGGGCCAATTTTCTCTATACTGCAAGTTGTAATCTTGTCTCATGCCTCCAACAAGCAGGTCACTTTTAGTGAACTGGGACCATATCATTTTGTCAGGTTTGTCCCATTGGCCAACTTCCGGCCTAAATTTCTCACTACAAATTATAGGCATGGCCCCCTCTATGTCCCTTTCATCATTTTTTTTAACTACAAACTAGAACATCATTCTTAACTTCTGCAATACTAAACTTAATCGGGAGAGCTTTGCCAACATTCGGTGATTCTTCTCGGCTTGGAGACCATTCTTATTAATAGTTAGGTGCATATGTTGACCAACAAGAAATGGAGCTTTCCATGAAGTTGAAGACCAAGTAATAAAACCCAAAAAAATAGAGGTGTTGGTCACTAACCGCTCACTAACCATACCATATTAAATCAACAAAATCTGACCAGTTTTCTCCTACCTAAGAACCCGCTTGCCTTTTGGAAATTCAGTAAAAACAATTTTCAGTTTAATTAGGCAGAATTCACAAACTTGAGTTGTAAATTGAAATTGAATCGAACGGACCAAACCAAATACAGAAGAAAGTAGAGAGAAAATGAGAGCAAAAATAAACAAAGTCTACTTAGAAACCTGAACTCTGTAAAACCGACCTGGGAGGCTAGGAGGGTGGCGTCCTTGTCTAAGAAGAGGGTAAACTGGCTGCTGGTGAGGTTGAAGCTTCCGGTCAACCATTTCCCGGCGGGGACATAGAGCATGGACCCGCCGTCGGAGGAATACTGGCCCAGGTGATCAATAGCAGCCTGGAAGGCCTTGGTGTTGGACGTGGTTCCGTCACCGACGCCTCCGAATTCATCCAGGGACGCCCCGTGGGCCCTACAGCTCGTCGCCACGTACTCGAAGCACGTCCTCCACTTCTCCTTCTCCTTCGCCCCACTCGCGCACACGACCATCAGCAGCCATATTCCAACCGCCAATGCCACTTCGGTTCCCTGTCAGTAACACAAGGCTCGAGTTTAGTTTGATTCTTTAGGATTCCGACGTGGCTCGATAGTTTGTAAAAGTACATGTTCGAAGAATACTTGTACCTTACGTCTCCTGGGAATTGTGGGAAGTTGTAGTTCCATGTTCTTTGAAACAGTTGTTGGGTTCCTCTGTTTTTCTTTCTTTTCTGACAAGTCCGAGGACGTACATTATGTGCGTCCACGGCTTTATATGTACAGAGAGCTGAAAAATAAAAACAAAGGAGAGAATAATAATAAAAATTGAATTGTAGAAGAATCTAATTTTTTTATTTAGACCGGATTTTCATTATCTGAACGGTTAGGTTGGATGCAGTTTCTTTCTAGGTATAGGTACAAGTTGGTGGGCTATCTATTGTTTGCTTAGGCTGCTCTAAGAATAGAAAAATTTGTGCATTAAAAAACAGGAAATTATGGAATTACGCAACGAGTCAGAATTGGTACCCGGTCACGCGGGTTTATAAAAATTTGTCAAACAAAGATGCGATTGAAATATGGCCGATCGGAAGTTTTGAACTTGTCGTTTCACATTGGTCATTACAATTATAGTTTTAAAAATATTTTTTTGGTAATAACCCAAGTGCAATCTAATATTTATTCATCAGTTTGCATACGACGAAACAAACTAAATGCTATTTTATTAATCATCCAAGTATACCAACAATTTATGTATTTATTGAAGCAGTCTTGATGTACAATTAATTTGGCCTAGGCGTTTATGTGACTCCATTTAAGACAACTCTAGACTCTTCTAGACCAAAATTATAATAATAGAACATTAATGTAGAAGAGATCAACATCACAACTATTTAATTCTACCAATTAATATGACAACAGACAATATAGCCCAATTTGCTCCTTGGGAAAGGGTGATGGGAGGAATGGAATTAATTGGGATTAGGGCGAGGGAATGATGGTTTAAACTCCAAGTAAACCATTGTCATACTTTTTTGGATTAATCCAAATCTAATATGAGTCAAAACTAAAAATATCAAATAATTCATTATTTATTTAATCAAACAGCGGCTTTGTTGTCAATTACTGAATTCAAGATCGATAATTATACCTATAAAAAATATTTTATTACTTCATTCCAGTGACATTCGTTACGACTGAAAAATACTTCATTGAAGATTTATGTTATATTAGCATAGCATGATCAATACTCTACTTCAAATGTCAAAATTTTCGGATTCTTGTCTTTGGAAATAGATAAAGTAACGTGCATCTTCTGAAAGGATAATAATCAACCGCTTTCTTTAGCTTCAATGGACCGCCCGGTCTCCACCATTTGTTGCCGGCTATACCGCATGTGATACGTAGGGACAAAGCACGAGGTATCTTTCCATAAAAATATCAGCTCACCGTTACTTCAGGAAATTACGACCCGCCACCTAACTTGGGAAGTGGGCTAAAGACAGGGACAAATAGTTGTGATCGATAATTTTTTTTGTCTATCAAAAGTGTGATTCAATCTTTTCTATTTATAAAATTTAAAATCAGTATTTAATGTTTATCACTTAGAGCAATTTAGATGATCCGAAAAGTTTGAAAATTGAGAAAATGGTGGTTGACACGTTTAACTAGTTCGTTGGTCAAAAGCAACTAATTCAGCAACCGAAGTTGGATTTTGAACCATACGGAAGCACGTTGACTTCCTTAGTCATCACGGGATTTGCATGCTCATTTTATCCTTCTATTATTGAATTCACCGGATCGATTAAATTGATCTTCCGACGACAAATAATCACATGTCCAAAATGAAAAATTGTAGATTTTGATTAAAAAATTCAAAATTTATTCATACTAATGTAATCAAATTTTTGGTTAGATATGAACCAGATATTACCGTACCATCTATACACAATCAAACGGAGATATAATGACACCAAATTGGTGGACATCGGCTTTATCAAACAACTAGATGGAAAAATACGAGAACAAGATGATCCCATCAAGAAGTTAAACGTCGCTTTTTGGCAATGACGCATACATCTCTTTGTCTGAACTTGATGGTGCTTTGCAAACTCGTGAACAATTTTCGTTGCTATTCAAGGATACCATTTTTATTCTTTCGTATACGTGAATAATTAATAAATTCAAACAGGTCCACTATCAAATTTTACGAAAGACTTTAAATAAAAAAAGCTATTTTCTAATATCAAAATTCATCCAGAGAGCTAGAATCTCAAATATACTTACTTTTTTCAATATTTTATCACTTTGACTTGGCTTTTGTCAAATAAACATCACACTAAATCCCGAGGAAAGATACAAGCTCCCGTGTTGGATCGTTATTTTTCTAACAGGAAACTGTAGATAGTTCTAGCATCCGAGCGAACCCAGTTTTTGTTGATTCCAATTTTAATCTAATCTAATTAATATCTATATATGTTTTTTGGTTAATTTTCTATTTGAATTAGAAATATAGGATCACTTACAAATCTTCAAAGAAAGCAAATCACGAGCCAACTTTAGAAACTGGAAAATGAAATCAACATGTGCAATTTGGTAGGATGCTACGATTTGATGTTTTTCTTTCTTTTGCCATCTACTATTTTGACATTTGACGTGATGGTTATAGTCAACACCATCACGGAATGGAATATCATGTTTGATAACTCGTGTTAGTGGTTATGGAGGTAGAAAAACAATGAGGTCTTTGAGAGAGACAAATTTCCAAGGGGATATGAGAACTTTCCATCTACCTTAGCGAGGATGTTTGAAGATGCATGGAACAATATCATGAACAAGAGGGCACTTCCAACTATTCGGGTCGCTAAAGCTCAACATAGATAACTTTTGAAAAGACAACTTGGGCAAAGATGGAAGTGGCAGAGTAATGCATGATTCTGAAAGCCATTGGCATAAGAGATTTATGCAATTAACAGGTCACTATAATGCCACCACCTCGGAAGTCTGGGTTGTGTGGCGAGGCCTTCAGGTGACAAGTTTCTTGAAGGATCCTCGTCTCGTTGTTTTTTACTTATGGTGAGATACTTGACCGAAGGTATTCCAGAGATAACATTTTTTTTACACTTTAGTGACGAAATATAAAGACCTAATCTATCAGTTAGGACAGGTTGATGTTGCTTTTTTAACATTGAATGTAACATTGGCTAAGATGATCCTTGGCTAAGATGTATTCCCGTACTAGAGGAGGATCTTTCTTTTGCTTTGTTGTGTAGTTTCAATTTCAATGAATGGAAACAGTGCACTCACTCACCATCTACCAAAATCAATTGTCACGTTTTTTTGTCCACACGTAACATAAAAAAAAATGTGATTCTTATGCTCAATATACGATGCTAGTGCAATCACTTGAGAAATTTCTATAATTGATGGGTTAGATAGTGACGAAGCCCGGAATCTTTCCGGGTAGTTACACCGCATTTTTTTTTTTCATTATCGGATTGGATTGTACATGTCTGATGAGATAATCATTTTAATACTATATAATTTTTAATCATTTTAATTTCGATAGCTGTGAGGCGGGTCACAGTGTGGGCCTGGTCCATTAGTTGAGGCCCAATGTCTTGAAATTGCGGCCCATTCATCCCAGTAACCCAAAACGCTTCCGATGGCCCAATTGACTCTGAAGGAAAGACGGGGAGCGTCTCACATATTTGCGGCCCATCGACTCTGAATCCCGCCCCATGTTTATAATTGGGCCTCTCCGGCAAATATCAGCCAGTTGATTCAATATTTTGATATTACCGACTTTATTATATCAGAGAATAAGATTTAAAAAAAAAATAAATTTTGTGATATGTGGTTTTCCTTATATCATGATATAAATGATACAAACAAACGTACGTAATTTTTCCAGAGAACAAATTTTATAGCCAAAGATGAAGAAATTACATAAAATAATTATGGTAAATTAGGTCTAGAGTCATATTGCGAGACACGTTAACACTATTTGATGGACAAGTATGGTCTGCAAATTATACTAATCACTCATGAACTCCCAAGACTCTAAATCCCCACCATCCTTCACATCACCACCCGATCATCTTCATCACTCTATCTACATATACCATGGTCCAATTTTGACCCTCTAATTTAACTTGAAAGATCACCACTAACCCTGACCTAGTTAGTTTCCTTGAACTGAGATCTCATAGGCGGTTGTTCCCAGAATCTGATAGCCATGAGTAGAGGCGGAAGTGGTGGTGGTCAGAGTTCGTTGGGCTACCTCTTTGGCTCCGATGAGAAGCAAACCAGGCCTCCTCCTCCCAAGGTGATCAGCCTTCCACCTTATGGCGTCGATACAGGTAGTGATGGTATTGATGCTTCTTCCGATAAGCAAAAGGGTTCAAACAACTACCCCAGAGCTCAAGGCCAAAATTCTGGAAACTTTATTACGGTAAGTACAGTTCTTAAAAGCGAATTTGTTGGACAATACCACACATGAAATGAAGAGAACTGTTAGGCTAAATTTATAGGAGAAGGATATCAAATTGTTTAGTGGGTTAAAATATTAGGTTGGATTCATAGAAATTAAAATATTGAGTCTTGTGACTGGTTATTGTTACACAACCTTCGTTTCAGGGAACAAGAGGTATAGTCAAGCTCATGTAATGTAACACATCAGTAGTCGAGTGCAATTTGTAAGAGACCTGTTAGAATATACCAAATCAGAGAGTTATGAACTCCACCAATTCATTGTCTCAAAACATTTTGAGTTTTATACAAAGATTCAAGCATTACTTTGACTTACACACACACACACACACACACACACACACATACACAAAATTTAGTGAATATGGTTCCAAATATTAATCAGATCAGTCATATTGTACGGTACATACTGACAGAAAATCCAATTTTCAGGATCGTCCATCGACAAAGGTGAAGTCAGTCCCAGGTGGAGGGTCTTCCCTTGGATACTTATTCGGAGACAACTAAATGGCGGTCATATAAATTATATGCACATGGTCTCTTCTGTTTGTTCGGTGTCTCATGTCTGTCTTCGTGTGCTTCCGTGTTGTAATCAACTCGCCCCGGCTTCACGTAGCTCGTGTAATAAGGGATGAATCTTCAGTTTCTGGGCTCGTATTGGCTATAAGGTGTATAGCTTTTGTATGTGAGTGTTTGATTGCTTTTTCCCAAACCAGTATTAGAGCTAATTAACTCTAGTACGTGTGAAGTGATCATGTATTTCCTTTTCCTTCCAATAAAACAAATAGTTTATGTTGTTACAAAGTTGAGTAACTCGAATTAGATTAAAATATTTCTGAATAAGTTAAATTTTATTATAAATATATAACGCCAAATAAAAAACTAGCAATTTTAGATAAGATGACTACAAATTTTGGTACGGTGAAGCGCAAAAATAATACCTTTGAATAATAATAAACCTACCAATATATGTTGGGTACTAGAAAGGTTTATCTTTTAGTATTCTATGAAGTTAACTCCTGCTGTTATAGGTCCATTTGAGCTCATCATCTCAATCCAGAGGTAAGCAGTCTTAGTTTACGTTACATTAGTTCCCAGAAACTAACCTAATCTATCACCTTAGGGCTCTAAAGATTTTTCAAAAGTAAATTTTACATGAGTAATAAGAGTTTAATTTGTTACATTCTGTCAAATTGTACAACACTTTACATTACTAGACACTCAGGCACCAAGATTAAGCAGCTTTGAAAAGATTTCTCTAGGGTTTGTTGGTAGGTAGAGATTTCTCTTTGTTTTGTGACCAAGATTCTTGTCCGTGGCCATCTTCATTGGTTTCAAGACTTGTAATTTCTCATTTTATTGATCATGTATTTGTCCCTTACATGTTCAACTCTGTTGTCCGAACCCTAGAGTATTGGTTTCAATACTCATAACGCCTAGACCAAGAAGACGAAGGAAGAGGAGGTTGTACAAGAAAGAAGCATGAAAACAACCCATCTAGTGAAAGTTGAAAAATGTCATCCATGATTCTCTATGTTGCTTAATGGATGTAATGGTTATGAAAATATAGAAATTTGAACCAACAACCAGTAATATAATTCTAGTTGCAGCTACTGTGAATGAAGCATTAGAATTTGTAATTATTTAAAAGCTACTTAACATAAATCCAATAAGTCACTCTAGTATATATTAAGTTATTAGGTAGTTTCAACAACAACAAAATTGCATTGATTTGATTTGGTTCCCATTCTTCTTCTTTTTTCTATCTATAGTCTCAATGTGACTTGGTATATTTAATAGTTAGAATTTCAAGACAATATTATGATGGCCCTACATTGTTCATGTTCTCTATCTAAGTTTTATTAAATATCCATGATCCAAATATTTTCAATTCATATGAAAAAACCATCATAAAATTAATATGATAATTTGCTTAGTTCTCATAGGACCGTCATTAAGATTGGTTACCCTTCTATAGGGATGGCAGAAATACATATGCCATGTGGGTCGAACCATACCCTTATCTCGTGGGTCTTAGATCTGTTGACTTTGACTATGTCTAGAATAGGATATGGGTATAAATTTATACTTGAATGTAGAATCTAGAGTAGGATATGAATCTTATGAATTTTTTTTGCTACGCTTACCATTTTATCCAATTTAGACCATACCTTAATTAGATCCTAACTAAATCCCGATCAAATCATAATTAGTCTTTTTATTATTATATTTTACTTATATATTATAATATATATTTTAAATATTCATGAATTTGACTTTTTAATTTTTTTTATTGATATACTAGATATTTCATGATAAACTTTTCATTATGATTGAGTTAAATTTTATATATATAATTATATTTTTATATTAAAAATATATTACATTTAATTCAATGGTTGGACCCTCTAAGATCCTATAGATCGTGCAAACCCTAATGATAAGAATATAATTTTAGTAATGAAATTATATCCATAATAAAATATAAATTCAACTTTTCAAAGTAAATTATGAATAGAATACTACTAATATCCTACCTTATCCTACCTATCCCTTTCCCTAAACTTCTAAATATTTCCTTGGAACATTTGGTCCCATCTGGCCCGAAATGCTGTGGCGTCCAATAAGCCACAGACTAAAATCATCACTCTGGTCACTAAAAAAAGCAATTGACTAAATCATCGTGAATTTAAAAACCAATTGAGTAATCACATGGGAAAAGGTGATGAAACCTCACTACTAAAAGTTGTGATAGGGAGCGAGCTAAATAATTTTTAATGCAAGTATAAAGCTACATATTTTTTAAGCAAGTCCTTGCGGATGTTTGTTACTGTGTGACCCACTCAATTATTGTGATGATTAATTTAAGTTCTTAATGATAAGAATCACAAAGAATATCAAAATAAATCTATCAAATTTTAATATCGTTGTATCCATGTCTATCTAATAATCTCTGAATTAATAACATTATTGAAAATTCCATTTTCTAATTCATCCTGGGTATACTGTATAGTGCTCAACCTTGAAAAGAAAGAAGGTCGGTACACTATCGAACTAAGCACAATATTGCGTGTTGATGGCAAATCAGATGATTGATCGTCGGAGGGCTTTACTTGAACCGAAAATGCCAGCTCTAGTGGCTACAGATGGTTGGACCCATGTACAAGAGATATTGTTCTAAAGAAAAGACAAGAAAGTTGCTTGAACAAGATTGATTCAAATGATGTCTACGGGTTGGAAGGGAGCTTGTAGGCCATCACAATTGATTTGTGCTAGAGCCTACTAAAAGATTCGAAAAAATGTTATGGACCATTACATTTTATGTTTTGATGGATCGATGTTATTTATATTTTTTATATGTGTTGTGTATACTTATTGATTAGAAATCTTACATTATTAGAAATACATATATTTTTAAACATATTTTGATCATCAATTTCATTATATGTAAAAAAATTATCATTATTTTCAATTTATCCGAGTGGTCAGATTGATATTAGACATTGATCCTATGAAAGATAATGATCATAATAGACGCTAAAAGTGAGCATCTAATGAAACTTCAAATCAACATTACCATGTCGGCTTTCCCACTTTGGGAGAAACAAGGTGGCGGGTAGATAGATATTAAACCCTAACAAAAGAAGGGGAGAAGGCCTTCAAAGTTCAAGGTATTTTTTCTTCGTCTAGTTTCTTCCTTTTACTTGTTTATACAGCTTTATTCCGCCAGGCAAGTGGCTGGAGCTGATTTGAACTTGGTAGTCACAATTGTATCAAAATCGGATGAGCAAAAATCGATAGTAGAGGATGAGGTTTTAAATTTTAACCTATAGTAATCCAATAAAAAAAAAACGAGATAGAGGCTACGTGAATTTCAAGGCACGCATACAAGGCACAAGATACATGTTAAAACATTCCAAACTATTAAGGTAATATATACTAGTAACGACGCACGCACGATGAGAATGTCATTTAGTTTTAACATATGTAAAACATATCCTTATTTAATTTTTTATTTTAAGCTGCAAGAAAAATAAAAATCGAATGAGTTAGGGTGCGAAATTAAGAAAAAATTGAAATTTATTCTTAAATTGGAATTTGTTTTTCATTTTAACAATTTCATTCTAGGAAAATTCCGTCCAAAAATTGAAATTAAAATTGCAGATGTTTGGAATGGAATTTGTACGCATATAATTGATGGACACACTCTGTGGCCCAATTACCATACCCATCCTATCTAGTGGACACTTTATAGGGATTGCTATTTCTAGCATGAGCAGTAGATGTGAAATTCGACAGGAACCAAACAAGGTATTGGCTCTTGGTCCAATCCTTCACCTTGAATATTGTGGCGCTTATAATGTGCATTGAAATCACAAATGTAATGAGAAATCACAAATGTAATCAATAGCATTGGCAATTTTTGTGCTAAAGAATTTGACTCCTCCTTATACATCACACATTCAAAAAACATAAAACAGATGAGCATATTATCTCCAAATAAAGAATTATACATCCATAAATGATTCATCCAACATTATCTCGCAAGACAATCATCTAAAGCATCAAATCACAAATATCAATTAGAAACAACAACCTAGTTAAGATCTCTTCCCACTACAACATTTTAATATAATTGTTACAACAAAACATGGATCACAACAAATATTTAAAAATAAATCTGTGCATGAATAAAGTTGTAAAATTCAAAAAAAAATATATGACCAATAAAATATATTTCTTATATGTTAAGTCACCTAATATCTTGACTTATAGAATTATTTAAAAATTATACCCAATGAAAATATTTTTGATGCAATAAATCTAAATCAAAAAAACATTTGAAGACCTTAAAATATATTTCTCATGGTGCTTTTTCTTTAGGTTCTCCTTTTAGTTGATCCCATTTTTGAGGTGCATGCTAGAAGTCGCGATACGAGTGAAGTGTCTACTCCATAAGATGGGTGAGGTAATTGGGCCGCATGGAGTGTCGATAGATTACATTTGGACAAAAATTAGGTGCCACATGGAGAAGTTCAATGAAGACACGTTCATTGCTCAAGCCTCGGACCAGGTATGAGTTTAAACTCAGTATGTTTTCTTGTGCTCCTTAATGTCGCTAATAAAATTATTTTCTTTTTGTAGTGTGGGACGTCTGTTCTAACGAAGGCTCATTTAGTTTTAACATATGTAAAACATATCCTTATTTAATTTTTTATTTTAAGCTGCAAGAAAAATAAAAATCGAATGGGTTAGGGTCTAGGGTCGGGTGTCCAGGGTCAAGGTCCATGGACGAAGATGCAGGGTCACGGGGTTCGTGGACAGGGTTTGGGGTCGGTTGGTCAGCTCAAATTAAAAAAAATATATATGTGCGCGAAATTAAGAAAAAATTGAAATTTATTCTTAAATTGGAATTTGTTTTTCATTTTAACAATTTCATTCTAGGAAAATTTCGCCCATAAATTGAAATTAAAATTGCAGATGATTGGAATGGAAAATTATTTCAATAAGAAGCATATTAGTAATAAGATATTCTTGGAATCCGAAGTATATTAAAATCCCATGTGCTCTTCCCTTTCCGGTTGCCTCGCCAATAAACCTAATCAACTGACTTGAGGAGAAGTTGGTCGAGCCCGATTGAGGGAGAAAACAGACATTTCCCAGCGACCGCCGGCTTCAGCTTCTTCGGCGCCGGGGGAGTAACGGACTCGTCGAACTTGCTCCTCCTCCTCCTCCTCCTCCTCCTCCTCCTTCTCCTTCTTCTTCTTCTTCTTCTTCTTCTTGGGAGCCAGTGGACACGTGATCAAATCCGTTATTGGTCCCGCACTCGCAACTAGGGGTGAGCATTTGGTATTCGGTATTCGGGATTTTCGGTATTTTTTCGGTATTTGGTATTTCAGGATCGGTATTTCGGTTTACGAGATTTTATTCGATATCAAGTTTTGAGAAATTTCGGTATTTGGTATAATTTCAGTATATACTGATTTTATTTCAGTAATACTGAAAATCCCGAAATACTTAAAATGTAAGTACCATCTCCCAATTAATCTCCCGGCCTGCCCCTTCGTTCTTAGTCTGGAAGAAAGGGGTCCTTTACTCTAAACCAAACCCAGATTGAGCGACATCCTCTCAACCCTAAGCGCAAGTGATCTCGTCGGACTATACCTCCAAGCAGCCTACCTCTTCAACCTCGGAATGGAGAAGGATGCAAAGAAACACTCAAAGACGCACCAAGTTGGAAACTTGATGGATTAGCAGAACTAAGGTTCTTCTTTTCTCTCCAACCTCCTCGATTTTTCATAATTAAATTGACTGAGTTATTAAGTTTAAAGGAAGAAGTTGATGTACATGTCCTTATTCGTTAATGTATGGGTTAGCAATGTATGATATTTTTTTTTTAAATTTGGTATTTTCGGTATTTTTGGTATTATACCAAAATTTTAATTTGGTATTCGGTATAATACCAAAATTGTTTCGGTTCGGGATCGGTAGAGATTTTTTTTACTGTTCGGTATTTGATATTTTCGGTATTCGATATTCGGGATCGATATATACCGAATGCTCATCCCTAGTCGCAACCAACCTAAAAGGGGTAAAACTGTCAGACCAAAATGGCCTTTATAGTAGGATGTGAGATTTTTGGGCCTAGTGGGAAAAACCATTAAATATGAGTTTTGGGCCTATCTAGTTGATTGAATGAAGTGATGTCATACATTGGGCCCCATTGTTCATGAGCCCAAGTACCTGGGACGATCCAGAGCAACAACCCAAAACATGTACGGCCCACACCCTATGATAAGTTGATTTTTACAATAAAAAAAATCTGAAATCCGAATCCTCGCGTTTCCATTTAATAAGCAATTATTTTCAAAAATAAATAACCTAGCTGCCCCGAAATTCATGTCTGTACCAAGCCATCTTCCTTGGGGAAGAGGCAACTCGAGAATACGACTCATTTTGTTTTAAGGGAAGAAGACCACAAATTCTACATGCCTAGTGGCTCCCAACAAATTCGTTTCCATTGTCACGATCGCCAGCAAACTTCGAGCACCAAAAAACAAGAAACCATCGTCCTCCTTGGTACCAAACCACGCACTCGTTAATATATATTTATATTCCCGACTCCGCTCATGTCCATACAATGGAGACAAAATAAAGTGGTGGGCAACCCTGCCCTAGGCTTTTGTTCAGTTTTTTTTTTTTGTTCTATGTCATTTTGTATCAAAATATTATTGTGATGATTAATTGAAATTTAAATAGGATAAAATATTTCTTTGATTTTTTTTAACAATTATTAAATATTATTATGTTTCATTAATCTGTCACTTCTATTTGTGTTATTTTCTAGTGTGTGACTACTACAAAAAAAACTACATGTCATCAATAAGCTTGTTGAATAATTTAGATCGGTGCCAATACATTTGTCTTTGGATTATTTGATATCAAACTCATATTTTTTTAATTATACGATGATAATTTTTCAAACGATTAAACTGTACCTCTGTTAGTACGTTAATAATAGTTTTAGCTTTTTATGCTGACGATAGCTTTTGCTTCCCTTAGACCATCCATACCCACATCCCCGCTACAGTGCCACGCCATGGGCGTCACGTCAGCGCGCCCCTGCTCTCAGTTTTCAGCTCACACTCGTACCCCTGCTACAGTGCCACGTCCTGGGCGCCACGTCAACTTTTTTGTCAGCTCAATTTTTTTTTAATTCAGCTAACTGTACCAAACTCGAGTATTTTTTCGCGTAACTTCGAAAATACCAAAAAAAATTATGAAGAAGGTTGTATCTATTTATAGAATTTTCAAATGAATTTGCACCACGAGTTTTTTACATCAATTTTAGACCACACACATTTTTTTTATCCGAAAAATCTCGTTATTTGGATTAAAAAATTTGTAAAAAATTAACAAAAAATTATTAAAAAATTTTAATTGGAAAAAAGTCAAAAAAATAAAAAGAATTTTTATAAATTTTTTTCGATTTTTTTCGTTTTTTTTTTAAAAATAGGACTGGGTGACGTGGCCCAATCAGAGCGGGCCACATCACCCGCGTCGCGCCCCAGCAGCAGAGGCGAGAAGCGCCTCGTCCGCGTGTCAGCGAGGCGCACGGCACTCCCAATAGCGTGCCGCCATGTGTCGGCCCGGGGCCGCACGCCCTGGCCGATGCGTGTGGTCTTACGGGGAATTGGTTTCTCTAATTAGCCGCTCCTCGTGTGATTAGTAGTTAAAGAGCTTCATGTTGGGATCTTCACGTTTGAAACTTAAAAGGCACAATGATGGAATCCCCTTAATTATTTAATTTCTGATTAACTAATTCCATAATTCAAAATTTATAAAGTTTGAATTAAATCAAGACTAATGGGATCTACTCTTTACGAGCGCGTTTTGCCACCTTCAAATGTGGAACAAGGCTCCAGTTAATTCGCTTCGTCCATGTGACACGGATGCTCCTTTTCCCGTAATTTCATGGTTACATCAACGCTGAATGCTTTTTTAAATTTTGGGAAAACGTTTAGTATTGTATTGGTTAACTTTCGGCCAATTGGCTGAACTCAAATAGAGGAATCCAAGGGTCGTGCGCCCCATATGATAAATGAAATTTCATGTTTTGTCGCTCATTAAAGAGTAATTATCTAATTATTATTCCCTTTTCATTGATAAAACTTGAATTCAAGCCAATAATTTTATATTAAAGTAACAAAAATACTAATGTTTTTCTTATGAATAAATAACTTTGGTTAGAGAGACTGTGCTCTATAGCGAAGGGCGAACAGAAGATCTGTGTTGTTCGATGAGCGAGCTCTCCTTCCAGTCGTCCCATCAACGTCCAAATATGAAAATGAGGACGCGCCCGGTCTCTAATCACTGGGCCCCACAAACGCTCTCTCCACCAATCATCATTCCTCCTTTTCTGCCCCTTTTACCGAAACCGAACCCAAAATATATTGGCCAAATCAGAGAAAATGTCAAAAAGGAAAAAATCATTTTCCTAGCCATTAATCTAACCTAACTCCGTGGTTATGCGTTACAGTACTTGCAACGAGGTAGTATAAAATTTCTATGGGAGAAAAAATTGTTATTTTCCAAAAAGATTATTTGATTTGAATTTGGGTAAATTTGCAAAGTAAACAAAATATCAAGTAATTCTAAACTTAAAAAAAAAAACCTAATTCTATTCCTAAATCTAAATAAGTAGATATGATGTCTGAATATTACACAACTATTGCACGGGACCAGTGTCCATTATTTATTATTTTATACACTCCCTCGGCTGTCTGCTCCCACTTTATTATACTCACTCTCTCTCGTTGATAGTAGTCGCTTCCTTTTCCAATACTTTCTGAGTTTTTTCTCTTCCAAATCGCCTTTTCACATCCGTCTTTTTGACCTGTTAACCTAATAATAATAATAATAATAATAATAATAATAATTAATATCGTACTTATATATATATACGGATCCTGAGCGTGTGAAGTCAGAAAGCTGCGTGAAAGGTCTGTCTCCTAGCTCGATGAGGAAGAAGATGCTTCCTTCCGTTGTAACTGCCCTTCTTCCTCTTTCTTCCGAGTAAGTTTTCTCTCTCTCTCTCTCTCCCCTCTCTTTCTCTCTCTGTATCTCTCCTTTTTCTCTCTCCCATTGTCGATTCTTTTTTTTTTTTACTTTTCGTTTTTTTTTATGTACACACGGTCTACAAGTTGCGTAAACTGAAGCTAAAGCGACGTCGTTTAAGCACTTCGGCTAATTCGTTAGTTTTTATTTTGTTTTAGTTTCAGCCAAATTTATTCTTTGCTCTTTATTCGTGGCTTTGTTTAGAAGATCAAGCACATTTTGCAATGCCTAATTTATCTTGTTCAGTTTATTTTCGATATTAAGTCGGATTAGTTAACTCTAGAAATATTACATATGATGGTTTATTATTTAGAATTTCGTATTTATTAGTCTAAACCCTGCTGGGGCTACACAAGGAAGAAAAATGGCGGTAGTGCTTTTCGTCCTTATTGGGTTCTTGACTTGCGAATCCTCTCATAAAGCAAAAGATTGCGCGATGGATCATAAATTATTAACCACTTTCTGATTCCGCTCTAGATCTCTCTCTCTCTCTCTCTCATTCATCCACCCAATTAATTATAATTACTCTTTTGCCCCTGGCTTTCTAATGTCCCCTATATACATACCTTTTCTATCTAGTCCGCTGGACGTGGCTTCGTTTCATTGGCTAGTTTTCCGTGGATAATTATCTGTTAATTATAGCGGCTTCCCGCCGTTGATCCGACTAATCAGTAGTAGTTAGATATATTATTATCATATACAATGTCACTAACCACTCAGTGGTTAGATTATGCCCGTTTCCTTCAGCTTATTTAATGCCTCGCATTTTTCAAATCCTCGATTCACGTGGGAAATATTGACTTTTCTAGTCCCGCGTCGTTGTTTTTTGGGCTTTGTACTAATTATAATTTATTAATTTTTTTTGTCCTAAGTGCACACTCAGAGAACAGAGAATCGTGTCACAGTAAAAAGTTCGAATGATGGTAACTAGTCATGGTTTTTTAACATATTTATGAATATTAAAATAGTAATAATTTGATCCTATATTTATTGTTGTCATTACACGAGTCGTGTCAGCTTTGCTAATTGCAGAGTGACTTGTATTGTTGGGTCATTTTCAAGTTGATTTGAACAACTTCTTGGGTAATGCAGGTGAAGTTAAATTTAGAAGAAATTAAGAGAGGAGGGTTCAAGTGAAAAAGGAGCGGCGAATTCGAGAGGTTGGTTGTTCGAGCAGCTAAAAGGTGCAATTAAAGATGATGATAGTGAGGAGACGGCTAGCTTGCTGTACCCGTGAGAGAGAAGTTAGCCTCGATTTCGATGAACAGGAAAGTAAGTAATTGTCAATATTCGTTTCTGATCCGTAATTTTTGCTTTCAATAATGTATCCCTTTCTTATGACACGAGAATGGTCTTTATTGCATTCAACTACCCTCCAATTCCATGTGTACCAACTACCTACCACCTGCAATTAGTAGCAAATTCGAATCTAAAACCTTACGCTGGCCCTTAAATATAGAACTTCCCTCTTCTGTTTTATTTTATTATTTTTTATTATTTAGTATTCGAATATCTACTTAGTCGGGTGTTTGCTGGAATGGAAGGGCAGTAAAAACACTGGCCTACCCTACTCTCTTATGTCAAGCCTTGGCTTGGCAAATCAGCGTGGACCGACGGTTCCTATTTAATTCGGAACAGAACATTTATAGCGACTTGACCAAAGGAGTAATTCCATGTCTCTTGGATCCCCATCTCCAGACCATTCGTTTTTGCTTTGATTTCTGATTTGGATGCTTATCTAGTGGACCAGAGATCTTTAATTTGGATTGAGAGCAGTTCTATAGTTATTATAATTTAATTCGTATTGATTTGTTTATTGTTTCGACTTGGGACGCGCTTTGCTACTAAACTTGTTACGCCGTTGTGATTTCGATGTGTGAATATCCTTGAAGCAACTTCATATGAAGAATATTGCTTTTAACTGAACACCGGAACTGGTCCCTGCCAACAGTACTTGCACGTGTGAGCACATGGTGTTCGTGTTTGGTTCTTCTGAGATACAAGCAAAATGGTTTGGTGGGGATACATTCATCTCTATGGCCTATCTTCTATGAAATTATTCTTTCCTTGATATTAGTAATTTCATTTATGTGGTGTTTTTTCTCAAATATTGCCCTCATCTTTTGTGATTGTCAATGTTCGTGTTAATTTTTAATCTATGGATTTCTCTAGCACTGGTCTGACTGTTTTAATAATGAACTTTATATTCGTAATTATTAATGTTTAATCTCTGTCCCTTAAATACTCCCTCGTCGTTCATGTCACTTTCATGTCTTCCAAACTTGAAATTTGTCTGAGAAGCATACGTCAATCTCACACTAACATTATTATGTTCAATTCAGCTTTAATTTATTTCTGTGTGGTATCCGATTTTCTGTGGTCCTTCCAATAATTCCGAAGGAACCTTCTGGACCATCCTGGCATGATTGTTGCTTTAATGTTCAGATGGTTTTTCTTACTTGAAACTAAACGGTGTAACCTCTAAAGAATATGTTTCTCCATTTAGGACGTCTTTCATCTCATGGACAGAACAGCATGGGTGTTATAATAACACTACATTGTCCAATTAAATATGTTTTGTCTCATGGACAAAATAGTATATATCTGCATGTTGTCTGGAACAAGTAGATCTGTTCTCTTTGTTTAGTCAATAATTTCTTTCACGTCGGGTTTGCTCGAAAGTGCCAAATATTTACATCTGGTTCAAAGTCGAAGTCAAATGATGTGTAAAGAATGATGAGCCCTTAAATCCTTTTTAGAAGATCTAAATTTCTTATCACTTATATTTATACCTAATAATAACTTTATAACTCATATATTTGGCTTTTGGATCTACTCACTTATTTTCCTGTGCATTACCTTTTGTGATACTATGTTGAATCCTTAATTTAGTCGTTCATAGCTGGTTAGAAGTTCGACGAAATCCTTCACTTAATATTGGCTAATAGGTCGGCATGTTCCTAGGCTTGTAGGTTGAGAAGAAATTTGGCCAACTCCGAGCCAGTACTCCCCGACGGCAACTAATAGAATAGGCTTAAATAAATAATTGGCATAGCACTAGTACATGATGGGGTAACGGTGGTCTACTATCTGTCTTGTCCCCTTCAACAATAATAAAACCATAAATGAACAGCAAATAGGCTTAAAAACCTATAATTCTTAGCAAAGAAGTTTGTGGAATTGATCTGGACTGGCTTATATAAGTGTATATGAAGGCTCTTTGGTGCATGAAAAGTACGTATCTGTAGATTGCTTCCTTGTAGATCATTCTGATGATGGCAAGTCTTACAAATTTCCTCTTTTCTTTTTGGTTCATATAACTGAATTTGGTCATTCTGTTTTTTAGGAATAATGACCTATGACGGTCTGGAGAGTTGTATCAACCAGTCTAATGAATGCGAGAGTGGGACTAGTAGAGGTGATGGATGTATGAGCGACTCCTTGGACGACGATAATTCGAGCTGCTCTTCCAGCAAAGATGTTTGTGGATCATTTTCTTCCAAGTGGATCGGAATGAAGCGGGCTGACGGACAGAGTGCAGATGAATGGGAACTTTCAGAGAGCCCTAGACGATCCTATGTAAAAGAAAAATCTGCATTTGCTACATGTTTCTCTGATGTCGAAACACTTAAGGAAACGTTTTCCAAGTTGTTACTTGGCGAAGATATAACTGGTGGGAGCAAGGGCTTAGCTTCTGCATTAGCATTATCAAATGCTATATCACATCTTGCAGGTAGGCTCAATAAAGTATTTTGTTTTTCTCGTCTTTTTAACTTATCCGAATATTTGTTTGTGATCATCGTATGATCGACTTATTATTATTTGCAGCATCTGTTTTTGGGGAGCTGTGGAAGCTGGAGCCCTTACCTGAAGAACGGAAGGTCAGATGGAAGAAGGAAATGGATTGGCTGCTCTCCCCCACAAATTATATGGTCGAGTTGGTTCCTGCCAAGCAAAATGGTGTCAATGGCCGGATGCTAGAGGTAGATTCTAGATTGTGGAATTGTTTGCTAATGCAGATCAAACACCTTTTCCGGAGTTGGAGTTGACTTTACAGTGTTTATGGAGCAGATAATGACCCCAAAAGCTCGAGCTGACATTCACATGAACCTTCCTGCACTCCAGAAGTTGGACTCCATGCTTATTGTACGTGTTCTCTTTAAAGCACACACTTTCCGTTCTCAGAAGATGTATATTCATATAACATCCGCACTGGCAACTTTCTGCAGGGTATGCTAGATTCGATGGTGAATACCGAGTTTTGGTACTCGGAAATTGGGAGCAGGGCGGAAGGGAGGTCAAAGAGCGCAAAGGAAAGCAAGAGATGGTGGCTTCCTTTGCCACAAGTACCAACCGCTGGCCTGTCTGACTTGGAAAAGAAAAGGCTGCTTTGTAAGAGTAAGATGGTTTACCAAGTTTACAAGGCTGCCAAATCAATTAATGAAAGTGTATTGTCTGAAATGCCGGTGCCAACCATCATAAAGGATGCACTTCCAAAAGTAAGCGGTCCCTCTCGAATCCTTTCCGCCATTAAAATCAGGCACTCTTTGAAACTGATCTGGCCACGAATATGCTTGTGTGTAGTCCGGAAGAGCAAACCTTGGCGAGGAACTGTACAAGGTCTTGACGACATCAACGAGCACAGCAGAGGGAATGCTGACCTCTCTCCAAATAGATTCCGAGAACAATGCACTTGAGATTGTTAACAAGTTGGAAGCTGCCATTTTCGCCTGGAAGGAGAAGATCAGCTCCCAAGCTAGCGGCAAATCCCCTACTCGAACATCTTGGTCCTTTGTCAAGGACCCGATGTCCGAAAATGAAAAGATCGAGTCACTACTGACCAGAGCCGAAGTCCTTTTACAGCTAGTGAAGAGCAGATACCCTAACCTTCCTCAAACATTTCTTGATGCCACGAAAATCCAATATGGCAAGGTAAGATAAACAGCCACTGTCTATTTCATACACTGTTCATCTATCCAAAGTTTACGAACATCATTAGCCAATGTGCATCTTGTTTTCGATTGAAGGATGTCGGCCACTCAATCCTTGAAGCGTACTCTCGGGTACTCGGGAACTTGGCGTTCAGCATTCTACGTAGGGTAGGGGACATCCTGCAAGAAGATACGTTGAGCAATCCCAACTCCCCGGTGGCAAAGCATGACATATTCATGCTTTCGGGGAGTCCTATTCACAGCCAACATATAAGGCTGTCTCTGATCGATCAGATGAACAAGACGGACTTGGATACTGCTACCAGTGCTAGCTCCGACGTGGAATTCTCTTCGAGCGAAGCTAGAGCGAGCTCTGCAAATGCATCAACTCCGGGCAGAAGCCGAGTTTGGTGTGTAGGCGGGGAAGCTTGTTTAGGAGTCTCTCCTGGGAATTCTCCTTGATTTAATACTTGTTTGGAGTTGCAGCCTTGTGATTTTTGCATTTTGTAAGTAACATATGCGTAATGAAATATGTGGAGACGAGTCCTTTCTAGATTCTAGCTTCTAATCAAAATGTTAAATTGCAGCTATTGTGAATTCATGCAAATCTTATCTGACTCGAAACTTGGCAAATCGCGTGATTCAACAAAAGTGTTACATGGAAATGATGGAGCATATCTTCTCAAATAAAGAAAAAGAAATGATCTAGCATATTGATCAAGTCAAGAATCTATATAAACTTCAACAAGTTGACTTCTTTAAATAGTTGAGAGTTAAAATAAATTTGTCTATAACTGAAAAAAAAAAAAGTTAACAATTTTGGTCGAATACGAAATTCTAACGGATGCCCCACTACTTCACCTTCAGAGTAAGTGATATAACCGTGAAATTGGCTTTCCCCTAGGGAGGTCGTGCATGCAGAAAGATGAATTCCTTAGAGATTACGAATTAGCTGAATTGCTGCTTTCAAACTTGAAGATTAAAATACGTGCATTCTTTTGACTTAAACCAGCACTCGGAAAGAAGCCCGCAAAACAGAAACCAACTTGCACTAAGGATTCATCATCGCCTTTTCAACATCTGTCAGCCATTTGCATCAGAACCGAACTATCAGTTCGTACTGATACATCGGAAACGATGATGAAACGGTTCTCTTCGTGTCAGGATAATAGGTCGTCGCCAGATATTTCTCCTGCAAGAAATTCAACGGCTATTAAGACGCAGATGCAATGGCAAAACTACTACGTGACTGATTTGGAGCGAATGGAACATAGGTGAAAAGGGGAGCAGAGAATCCTCACCATGCATGCATTTGATAAAGTGAACAAGGTCAGGGAAGCACACTGTTCCTTGGACCAGAGGCGACGGCTGCTGGTATACAAAGAGCGAGAAGTGATGATGGTCCGGGTCATTCTTGGGCTTTGACACGCCCACCACTCTCATATAGCCTTCCCTGTTGTAACATGATAGCATGTTTACTCCAGCCACCCCCAATCCTACATCCCATGCAGAATTTAAAACCTGAAGCACGCACAGACAATCATTAGCCCCCAATCCTACTTACCAAGTCGAGGGTTTACAGGTTAAAGATATCACATAGCCGGAGAGGAAAATCATGAACATGAAAAAGAATAATTACCTGCCAACCCAATCCTTCTGGATCTGCAAATGCATCGTTTTCATGGCCTGAAACTTGCAGTCCCGAGCAAGCTATCTTTATGGTTGCTGAATATTTCTTCAACACTTTGAAAACCGAGGAGTACCCGTCCCGGTTTGAAGGGTTATAGTATCCTGCCGTCAGCTCTGCCGCATGGCTTGCAGTCTTGTACCACCAGTAAGCTGCAGGGATCTGCCTAACAGATTGACTATTAGAATATACCGACAGAAAACTGAATCTGTTAGATCTAAAACAGAATGCCAAAGAGTGGACTATATTACGCAGAGGTAAGAAATTACCTTTACAACTATATTTGTATCTTCAAATGTCAGGCTAGCGAGAGACAAGACATTATCTGCATGGTCTATCAGCGACTGGGCATACCACTGAAGAAAGAAACGACCGTAATAGCTATCATAATCACCCCGGTCACAGAAGAAACCAGTTTCATTAGGTCTTGAATTATAGTGACCGGCATTATCTGGTCCCCTGGCCCAAAATGAATGTCCACGCAATTTAGCTGCTTTTTGTAGGTTCTGTTGGAAGTACCTGTCATAGCACTGTAAAAAATGGCACCGTCTCGTCAAGAGTCGGGAAAACCCTAATAGCATTGCCTGGAAGCTAAAGTTAGATTTTTTTTTTTTAGAATGAAGCTGATTTTAGTGATATATCCATTGTTTAAGAACAATTACAGAATTAAGTCTCAGTACCTATCAGCATCTAGTACAGAATGTCCACTCGATAGTTTCAGTGCCCAACAAAAAGTCAAAAATGCAAAGTTTCTTATTCCAAAGAAGACTTCATGAGCTGAAGATAGTATTTTTCAAGCACGTTGTTTGTTTATCATATTGCCATAAAATCTACCTGTATCGCCAATCACCATGCTCTAATTGTGTCCATTAAGTACATGTTACCTGAAACTCACCGATGCCAGGATAACTCCAACCCATCCTTTCTGAAAAAGATGGATACTTCAGTTCACCAGATGCTCCAAGACCAACTTCAACTGAAGAGATGAGACCATCTATAAACAAGTCATCAAACTCTGTCCTGAAGCTTCTCATAAAATCTGAATAGACCTACAATATGTTGTCACAGTTGTGTAAAGGACAATGAAAAGTATGATCACTCATTGCTTTCTCTCGCCTCAAACTTTTAGTAGCGAAATGCACTCAATAGCATAAAACAGAATTGAAAATGTAATGAGCCAAGGCACAAGATGAAATCTACGACAGCGTGAAAGAAATAAACTAATTCCCCGAATTATTACCTCAATGCCCGTTCTTCCTTTCAGAACTCGTTCTTTATCAACACTCCAGGATAAACATTCAGTATTCCTCCTTCCTTCACGGTCAGTGAAGAATATGTCCTGATTCTCCTTACCAATCTCTAACACCCATTGAGGAAGCGATATCAAATGATCAACAGCATCATTTCCCCCGTACTCGTGAAATGCCATCACAACCTTTCAAAGAAAAGAGCGTGTTTTAGCGCCCAATAACAGCCAGACGGATCAACTTCTCAATTGAAGCAGACAAAGAAATGAAATTAACTGTTGGTCTTCAAATTAGCTACTGATGGCCTATAGACCACAAACATGCTCAAGTTCAGAGAAGACATCACAACAGACCAACATAAACGAGAAGGACTCTTCATTTACACTCATCGTAGATTTTACTAACTATTTGCATATGAAACGCCATGCATATTCAGAAAAACTTAATGCTGAAGAATTCAGATAGAGGTAAAATCATATCGTACGGCCCACCTGCAATTTCAGCTTGAATTCCCTGACGATGTTAAAAAGTTGCCTATAGCCAGACCATTCATACTTCTGAGGGTTCCATGCCTCAACAATTCCCCACCAACAGTCTACAGAAACACCATCTACATCCAAGGACTTCAAATGACTCAACTCCTCCCGAAGACCTTGCTCATTAAGCAACTGGCTGAAGTTGTTGACAAATCCAGACTGCAATAGCAAACTAGAACTTCAGCATAATCCCTTAATTAACTCGTCATTGACAACGCCACTCGAAAGGCAGATGACACAAATGGGAAAGAAAAGGAGCAGAAAGAAGAAAAGATTGTCACTTAACTGCAAGCATAACATACACAGGGATATACGGAGAACCCACGAAACCATTACCGTGCTTACCAATATCGTCATGAATAACCTGTACGGAAACCAACTAACACGGTTAGGATCTGAAGCCTTTACCGTCCAGCATCATGCGACGATAACAATGATCAAGGGATCAACCTGCTTTCTAACATGTTAGAATCTCCGTAACCAACCCAAAACTGCACATACTTATAAACAAACTTACGACACTCACAACTAATCCCAACAACCCGGAAGAGACATCTACTTAACAAAAGAACAAACCAACGAAGAAAAGACAGCAACTTTCTTACTTGGCCAGCGTCCAAGCATTGGACAACAACCGAGTTGATAGGGCTAGAACCACCCTGAAACCGCTCCCCATTCCCACCAAGAGACTCCTCACAAACAGACAACCCAATCCCTGCCGCGGCCGGAGGCGAAAGGCTCCCGTCGATCCTCACCATCACCGACGACGAAGAACCCGAATGGGTCGTCCCTGAGGACTCCTTGGGCGGTGGGGGGAGCTGATGGCCGAACCCGGACGCCCGGTGGGAGCGGTAGGTGGTGCCGTCGAGGTCAACGGTCCAGCCAGCCTCGCGAGCGAGGGCGGCGAGGACGTCGTTCATGTCGGCGCGGGCGGGGAGGGGGAAGTTTCCGTACTGCCGGAGCCCCGCCAGCATGCGGCTCGTGATGGCTCTACGGTGCCGTTCCCTGAGCTTCGTCCTCTCCTTCTCTTTCTCCCTCTCCCTCTTGCTGCTGCTTCCGCCGGCGGATGACGGCGTGGCGGCGAACCCGCGGGGACGCCGGGGTTGGGCCGGCTTGTACGGGTCCGGTTGGGAGTTGCTCGGGTCCATTAGGTTACCTCTTCCTTAATTTTTCTGCCGAGGAATTTCCTACAATTGTGTGTTTTTCACCTTTCACTGTGTCTAATTGGGTGGAGTGAACTCCTGTTTTTTGAGAGTGCATACTTTTATTTAGAAAACATTAAGTTATCATATGCTTAAATAATCCCATAAATGAATCCATAAAAAAGTTCATTTAACCTTAACATTTTTTTACAGTCGCATTAATCTCTTTCAGTGTGGTGAAACAGCGGAGTGGACTGTTGTTCCATGTGTCGTGGTTTTTTTTTTTTGCAATAAGAGGAATATTATTGTTTTTTAGAAGTATGTCACGGAATTTATATTAGACAAAGTAAGTTATGATACAAAAAGTTAAACACGTAGATAATGAATGGAGACACTGAGCAAAAGACGAAACCAATATGAAAACAACACAATGTCATGGACGAAAAACTGAAGGCAAACAAAAAAAACTAAGAGAGCTGACGTGTCACGGTGGAATGCTTCTGAGACAAAACACTATCTGAATGCACTCGAGATTAAACAAAAGGCGAAGTTGCAATGCAATACACTCACCTCTAGCGTGTGCACGATGTGTACGCGATCTGGGCTGTTAGATTGCGTAGATCGATGATACAGATCGTCCCTTAGATCTCAACATATCATATATCAACAATTTAGATCAGTTGTGCACGCGATCCGACAGTACGAAAGAGAGTCATATGTACGTTTTCTGTAAGAAAAGACGGCCGCTGAAGAGGGACACACGGATGACAAACCCGCTGGAGCAAGAAATGCTCAAACGAGTGAACGACCGTTTTGTTATGTTTTATTTTTGTAAGTAGTGGCTAATGGGCCTGTGCATATGTTAGCAGCCCATGTAGTTTGTCTTTTCTATTTGGTTTTTCTTTACTTTCCTAGAGCCCACAAGTTGCTATTTCCATGTTGGGGGCAGTAGCTTAAGTAGCAGAACAAGTGTGAGAGTTGGGACTTTTTGCCAATGTGAATGTATTTGTATTTTCTAGAATTGTTCTACGAAATTTGACATAATCTCTTTCTTCTTTGTTGCAAATTAGAAGATAAAACTAAAATATCTCAAGAACACCTCCATCCGGACTTGTCTGTTTGAGTTTTTCCTGAAGATATTTACAGTATATCATAAGTTCTCAATTATGTTTGAGAGAGAACCTCTCTAGAACTAGAGAAATGCTAGATGGCTAGATGGTCTCTAGAGGTATATTATTTTTAGCCAATGTTTTTTCTTCTTATTCGAAAATCTTCACCCACTTAACCAACTAATTGAGACTCACTTCAATCAGCTTAGCAAGTGATACCTAGAAAAGAAAAACTAATTCGCATCAGTTGATTGAAGTTGGGTTAGGTCCTGAACAGAAAATGGATGAGCAAGACAGAGTTTAAGGTAAAAGTGATTCATTTTCATTCAGAAGTCTTCACTTTTAGAGTAAACAGTGTCGGAGAATGGAAAGAAGATCAGATTGTTACATCCATTGGCTCACGACATGGCACAGAAGATGGATAGTGTTCGGATTTTTACTCGGACAAATGAATACAACAAAGGGGATATTGTTACAACTATGTAAAATGTTTCGTCCACCAACAATTAACCACAATGTGAACCCAACTGCCTGGGGATGAAGAAGGGTGCTGCAAGTCTGCAGTTCGCGGTCCCTCGCATCTGCAAAGCAAAGGATAGCACCTGCTGCGATTGTTTCTGGTGGCGAATGGCTCAGGCTTTTCTCACCGATTACTTCCGGTCTCAAACTAGACCTGATGAGCAGCTGGGAGTGCCTTACAGTCGTTGAAGTATGTCCTGATCGATGAGACTAGCTCTCGGGCAGGGACATGTCGGACCGGCAGATATCCCCTCGGCAAAGTGGGCAGACCCTGCAAACGAATCCCAATTTAGCAAATTATCTTCAAGAGAAGACCAGATGAAAGAGCGTGTCAACGTGCACGCAGGTGTACTATTGGCAAAAGGAGTTGATCCATAGGCCTTATTTGTGTCTAATTTCTCATGATCAAACGCATACATAAATATGCAGCTCAAAGATGTTTTTATTGCATTCTCTGGGACTTCAGACGAGATTTTAAGCCACGCAAGAAATCTCCACATACCTGTGAATCTCTTTGAGCCACTTATCTACACATGCTCTATGAAACTCATGATGACAAGGCAGTACCCGCATACTATCTCCGTCCTCGCACTCCACAAGGCATATATAACATCTGCCAAATGTTGAAGGACCAAATTACATTTCTTTCTTCAAAAGCTTGCTAAACTGTGACTATCCCGTTATTAACATGAAGCAAAACATTGAAGGAACATCCAAAGAAAAGCTTGCCCAGCTAGAAAAGGCAAAGTTAAACTTACTGAGCTGTCTCCTCGTTCTGATGTTTCTGGTATTTGCTGTATGATTTCAAAGGCAAAGAGTCCACCACATCAACAGGTGCAGGAACAGATCCAAGCGAAGACACAGAAGTCTGAGACGATAATACCACAGATTGCTGATGAATCTCATCCAGAACCTAGTTTAACAGAACGAGTCGAAGACCTCAGCTTATGAATGACAATGGTAAAGCATGACTACTAACACAGATGTTTTGAGAAGAGGACAAAATAAATTCAGAGTGGCACCTCAAAAAGAGCTTCAGCCAGCATGACAATTCTTGATATACTTGCCCTAGCACTGGTGTCATCATTTGGGTTGCTACCCCGATTATTTGCTCGGCATGTGCAACGACCAGTCCTATGTTGGCCAGATAGTATACAAGACCGCTCATGTCCGGAGAGGTTTTCAAAACGACTTCCTAATCGCTGCAGAGCACGAACCTAAACCATTTAAATTGGTAACTAGTCTTAAGTCTGAACTTTGAAGGAGGATATTAGACAAGGCAAATTGAATGAGAAGAAAAGAGGACGGGATCTAATGAAGCACGAATTTCACATAATCTTAGTAAAACCAAGTAATTTTGCCATACCTGTGATCGTATTCGTCTCCTCCTTTCCAGGAAATTTGACCTGTGCTCCAACAAGTCATGATACCTGGCTTCTCTTGACCTCGAGGTGTCCAGCTCATTATCTTGCATGGTGAAAGTAGAGCTGGTCATGCTCGAGGAAGGATACCCAGATCTCCTGGTTGATGTAATAGCTTCACCTTCCAATTCCAAAACCCCCAACTCTTCTCCACCCATGCCATGGCTCCCACTACCTTGACTGTCAACTATCCCTTCTCTCTCTTGTTGCGAAGGACCAAGTGCATTGTCAGATACTGATGACCTACGGAGAACTCTATCGCGGAGTCTTCCAACGCTTAGAGTTCGACTAAAACGAACATTGCGCTCAATAGGTTCTCTCACCCCAGCCCTTCGACCGGAGAGTGTAGTTTCAGTACCATCTATACCACTAAGACTTGATGAAATGTGTGAGGTACCGTCAATAACCAAGCCATTTCCGCCCACACCCCTAGTAACACCATGGCTAGATGAAATTGGTTCGTTGAACTGGTGCATTGAACTTGCATTAGGCAGCAAGACCGGGGGAGAGTCAGTTTGAGAACCATTGCCACTGAGAACCCCATTGGCAGATCTTGGACAAGACCTAAATCCTTCCTCGCTGGTCAACATTCTCAGATTAGCAGAAGGAACCGGGTAATCCCTTGATGACCCTAAACTGGTTGCCCTACCAAGTCTGAAACTAACATTGCAAGGACCAAAACTAAAACGAGAAAGAAAGCGGCTTGGAGAGGTCGAGCAGCGTGGAGAAGTAGCTCGAGCAGAGCCACTGCCAACTCTAGGCACCGTGTTTGATATTCTGGCTTCGCTCCATCCACCAAGCTCGCCACTAGAATCTACACAGGAAAGCTCATCTGATTGCTCTGGTTTGACCTTTCTGCAGCATCCCATCTTCATCTGAGCCGATCTTGTCTCATCCAGCACAGTAGATGAACCATTGCAAGTATCCCCCTTACTCCCATTCCCGCCCGAACACTAAAAACAATAGCAAAAGTTGTTCCATTAGCACATATCTGAAATCACTGAAATATCAAACAGAAAGAAATCAAAACAAGCCCCCAATAAACCGAAAACATACATTTATTCTCGGAAGACAGATTAAACTGAGCACTAGCAACCACATTTAGCTAATTCTAGAAGCACATTGAGCTAACTTCAACATGAACCAAAGAGGAGACAATAAAGAGACTAACATTGCGGTGATCGCGAGGGCTGCGAGACCCAGATGTCGTCCCGAGGCACGACGACCGGAAAACTCTACTCCCTCTCCTCCCAATCCCACCACGTGGCGACGATGGAGAGGACGCGGCGCTGCCACCTTCTCCGCCGCCGCCGCAATAAGCTTTGCTCCCCTTGATTCCCATCCCAAGGTCCTCCCACCCCTTTTGGTGTCTGTTCAGATCTGAAGAGGCCGATCGGGAGAAAACTAGGTCAGGGTTCGGTCGCCAAAGTGGGGGAACTCCGGGTTTGGTCTTAAAGTTTGCATCTTTATGCCCCCCATTTGGTTTATTTGGTTCTGGGTCCTTGCAAAAAACAATTGTTCTTACCAAAACGAGAAAGGGGAGCTAGAAAAGTTGGGAAGGTGGAAGCTTTTAATAAATTTCACGGATCTAGAGGAGGGGAAGAAAGAATTTTCAATTTAGGTGGTGAAAAAAGAAAAGGAGAGCCAAAAGATGGCAAAGTAAACGTCACGAAATAATTTTCTCAGGCAAATTCTCTGTTTTTGCTGAGGATTAAGACAAGCTGCTAACTCTTGGAGTGAGAAAGACAAGGGAGGGAGACTCGTTTTTAAGCGAAGTGGACATGTGTTTGTTTTGCTTGCACCTGAAATTGAGGCTGTGTTTCTGCAGGGAGGGAGGGAGCGGGTGGAGGAATTGAAGTGTGTGTTTTGTTTGATTGCTGGAGTCCCACGTCGGCTCGAGACTCGACGACGACTAATGACTGCGCTTTTTGTTAGCAATTCAAAATCTAACAGTCTTGTAGGGAAAAATAGTTGACAAGAAATTTCAAACTTAGAAAGTTTGTATTCGGTTATTCAACGATCCGAGTCCGGTTTGATCTCATAAACGAGAAGAGCTATCTGTATGATGTGTATTTTATTTGATTCGAATTCAAAACTTGGGTTCATGAAAATCAGACCAAAAACACAGCATATTGATGGCATTATTATATCCAACAGCGCATTACAACGCATACAACAGGGCTTGCCCATTCTGCCATTGTATAATTGAAGCAACCACCTGCTCAGTTGTTCTTCAGTGCTCGGCCGGCCCCCCAATTCAAGTTCAAATTCCTTGTTTTTTATCTTACCCTAATCATTGAACATCTCTTCATACACAACATGGTAAGTCCATTGGATGCAATTTCTGATCCCATACAACATCAACTCACAATTCATATGAATTGCCGATCCGCTTCATCCAAATACAATCGACCGTTGTTTGCTACCCTGAGTGACGGAATCTACCAACTTGCAGGGGTTCAGCCAGAATGCTGAAATAAGAGCATAGAACTAGGAGTCCTATGGTATTAACATGCTGCTCAAGATCCCAAAATGGTACCGCTACCTACTGTGCTATAAGTTTCTTCGACCAAGTTGCGATGCGAAATGATCTACAGCTGCCATAGCACGAGAAGCTGCACCAATTGAACCATCATACCTAACAGAGTGAAAAACATGAAACCGTTTAGTGCTCAATGGTTCGCAAGGTGTGCAGACAAATAAGACCTTGCACATAGATGCAAGGACAAAACTTACAAAGCAACTAAAAGAAAAGTTGCAGTCTGCATGATGATTGCTCCTTCCCCAGCACGATTAGATGTGTTGATGCACCTTGCAGAGAACCAGTTCTCATGAATGGATGTGACAATATCTGTTCATCAAATCCATTGTTAGCAAGGTCTTAAACAATGTGCAATGCACATAGAAAGGAACAAACAATTGCCAGTAAGCATTTGCAGCCAGCCTCGACCAACTCTACAGTCTCTACCCGGTGTTCCAACAGACTTAATGGCTGTCGGCTGACAGATCCAATAATGCATAATCACCTGGAACTTGAAGCTCTCTTGTTCTTTTTTAACTTCAAAGACTTTCAACGTTTATCACACTAGTACGCAATCAATTTTTATTTATAAGAAGTATGCAACTAATTAATGATTTAAATACGAGAGAACATGACGCAATTGTGAGATGTAATACAATGCTAACTAATGACCATTGTACAAAGCTAGTGTTCCGAAAGACGGGACACAGGTCAGAAATGTAAGAAGCAATACATACACTCATTTGTGCCAATGACGAAGCTCTCACTCTGAAGCTTGTTACGTTTGACAAAATCCATGAACTGTCTGAACTCAAGAGGACTGACCTTCATTCCCTCCTGTTCTGCACTAAAACCCCAAATCCTCAGTTCCAAAAAGAAGACAGATTAAATTGGCTTCTCTCAACCTCCTCGATCTCGTCCCAACTCAATCATTTGACAGGCGACACAATCTAGACGAAGACAAACACCCGGCAAAGAAATCGCGACCGAACTCTTCGGTGTCCGAAACCCTAACGAGACCAACTTAACATTCCCAAAGAAAAGAGGCACAGTCAAAATTGCTCACTCACATGGTGGAAAGCAAACGAGATGGTCCCGTGGGGTCGTAATTAGCGAGCAGCGCACCCTTCAATGGCATCCCTACGACACAGGGCAGGGCTAATTTGGTAATTCTCCACATCACAAAAATTCCAAATTAAGAAAATACCGACGTTTGCGGAGGAGGAAATCCGGACAACTCACCGGGATAGCCGACATTGGCGGAGGCCCACTTCTCCCAAGATTTATGTACGGAGCCCCACTCCATCTCCCCTCGCCCCCGATGGTTGGTCAGAATCTCGGACCAGATATTGAAACGACGCCGCCGCACCGGGAGCCCAGATTGCTCGAGGAATGTTTGGGTCCGTACGATTTTGGTACGCAGCGAAGAGGAGCTGAGAGTTTTGGTTTGTACGTAGTACTTAGTAAAGCCCAAACTCCAAAATGGGCCCGCGGATGGTGGGTTGGGCCTCCGGGAGAAGGAGGAGGCCCAAACACCAATTTGCTTTTCATAAAAAATGTTTAGATTGTACAACTGCTGAGATGTCGGCCAATGCTTTGTGCATGAACGTGCATCCAGTTCTGGTACGCCAAAAAAAAAAATCTAACTTTGTTCCGTGTTTAACACTTATAAAGAGATCTATGTTATAATTCAAAAAATATAGATTTAAATTTTCTTATTACTATATAGGTTTTTAATTAGTTACGACAATAATACCACAAGTTGTATCGTACTTAAATCAGAAAAAGGAGAAATTGCTTTTCTACCAATAAGACAAGGATTTTCTGTTAATGCTTGATGGAAAATTTAGATGCTAACCACAACTTTTATTTTCATAATTACACGCCCAGAAAAGGAAAAAAAAATGAAAATGAAATATAACTTTATTTAGAAGTCTGAGTACATGAATGAATAATCAATCAACACTCCGTAATTGTATCGTTCTAAAAGACTCATAGAGAGTCATAATAAAATCAAATATTGTTCTGCGACACCCTCGTCCAATCAAATTGTTGATTGGATACTTGCCAGAGCCTCTTTATAATCTAAGAATCAACTTCCAGACAGGTGGGATTACATGGAAACTTCGGACAATCAATCTTCTTCACCGCACTTCGCTCGAAAAACCAGTCCCCGACCGCCTTTCCCATTCTCTGCAACAACGAAACCACACTTTGTTTAGTAATCAAAATCGAATCATTGTCGTTCCATGATCGAATATCGAACATATGATGTTGGATTCAATCCACTGAAGTAACATATCGGTTCTGTTACTTTACCGTATTTTCGACAAGGGTGGATTTATCACTAAACCAACTTGCGGCCGATCCGGATTGGCAATGAGCGTAGCAGGAGTCTATCCATAGCCCCCTGGACGACAAGTTCCCACCTCCGAAGGTGATCGCGTTTAGGAATTGAGTTCGATAATCTGAACATATCAAGCAGATAGAAGAAAATTAGTCGATTAGATCAAATGTACAATGTTGACGGTTCTAGGACGAGGAAGATGTCTACTTGCCTTGGACTGTCTGGAGTTGACTAGCTGTGCACTTCTTCAGGTCAAGCTTGCAGCTCTTGTAGGCTCCTTTTGGGTCAGCATCACTTGGTGCAAGGATGTTCTTTATCTGAAACACATTAAATTATGAATAAAGTCTTAGTAATTGGGCTAATATAGTTTCTGGTTACTTATTTGGAGAACTTGTTCGAACCTGGTAGGAATCGAATGCTGAGTTGATGATGAAGAGCGGTGTTTTGAGTGTCTGAGCTACGTTTTGAGGGAAGAAGCACTGTAATATGATTATTGAAATCATCAGTTATTTAGCTTCTTGATTGAGAGATTTGAAATTGTTATAGTGTAGTGAAAAAAATTCAGCACCAAATTAATTAATCCACCACTTACTAATTCAGGTTTCATTCTCGAGGTGCAGGATGCAGGCAAATTCTTTGCAGATCCCTGAAACAAGAATTAATCAGTTACCCAATCGGCAAAGGAAAGGCCTTCTTATGCATTAATTACGTGATCTAAAAAACATATGAACATAATTAAGAACTAATACACACGTTGTCGGTACGTGACGACACTACTTTCGTGAGTAAAAAGCTCCAAAAAAGAGGGTACGAATCATCACATGCGGATAAAATGAGTGTCATCGTCGTTACTTTTGTCAGAAGGCAACTTACATGTAATTGGACCACTTGAGTGAAGAACTTCTCAATGTAAAACCCTCCGGATATGTCCTTCCTGTGTTATTGAGAGTAAATAATACGTTAATAAATTAATAATTCACTCGCTAAGGCCAGTTATTACATTGCAGGCGTGACCCATTCCACCATTTATTAAAATAAAAAGATAGTTGGTTTAAATGGACTTAGTTAGTATGCGATAATATGCGAATTAAAAACACGTTTTTCATTTACCATTCCAAACTTAATTATTTGTATGCACATTTTTTAGACTATTGTTTAGAATGTATAAAACACTTAAAATAAGCCTGTTATGTTTACGTGATTTTGTTTATATTTGTACTTATACGAGCCACGCTTACCCATGAACAAAATAGCCAGCATCAGAGACACATTTTACTCTAGCACTTCCAGGGAGGAGGGACTTGAACTTGTCACAATGTAAGATAGATGCCAATCCACCGGCTGAACACCCAGAAAGTATAGCCTGTCAATTAATTTCATCAAGATTTATCATTAAGTCTAAATGGAGAAGGACACATGATTGACATTAATTGCATCATAAACAATGTGATAATAAATTTTCGTACATTTTGGGCGTTTTTCATTCCTAGAGCCAACAATTCTTGGATGATAGCCTCCCATATCCTTTCTCCTCTGAAGAAAAGATTATTTTTCTGGTAAATAAAAAACGAAAGGTCAGATCAGTCATGTACTAATTTGTAATTTCTACCAATAATAATAATACTAATAATAAAGACTATCCAGCAGATTCAATCAAAATTAACAACTTACGATGTCAAATCCTTCGCCAGTGAAAGATGATCCGTCACAGTACCTTATCTTTATTCTGTTCCAGTTGTAAAAATCTACAAAGAAAAAAAAACTAGCAATTAAACATGTTGCTCTTTTGAAAAAATAACAAAGTATATTGAATTATTCTAACTTAAACAAAAATTATAAAATTTGAGCATTGAAAATGAAGTTATACAACGAGATAATTACAAAAAAGCTCAGAATTTACCAGGGTTGGATGCCTGTTTGCTTCCTAATATGCCAGAGAAACCCAATGATTTCTCCATGTGAGATGACGAACCTCTGAAGTTGCTTTTTCGAGCTACGCAACTCGCAGTATCCTCACACCATCCTCCTCCCTGTAAATTGCCCATTTAAGGCCAACACCCCATTTATTACTAACAGACTCGAACGTAATCATTTGTACAAGAACAAGGTTTAAACTACAACATCAAATGTCTGAAACAGAAATAGCTACAATCCAACTGCTTCTGATGATATCATACTAACTTTCCGAACCTAAATGACATGATGATTGAATAATCAAAGTTAAATATTATAAGAACTATATAGGATCATCATAAATCTCTTTCAATAACAATTATGATTTTCGGAGCTCGAATTTGAAATTTATGATTAAAAGTACTGTCACAATATAGCTTACCTCCATATGAACAACCCAGCTGTTAATCCCGGAACCAGATCCTTTGTCAAAGTGGTAAGCTGGCGGTGTCCCATCCAAGCAAACTATAACACAGAGAAAGAAAAACAGCTCAATACCCATTTTCTCTGTTTCAAGTCTCAGGGACGTAAAAAATGTTATCGATAAAACGGTCTCCAAAATAAAACAAGTAACTAACCAGCTCCTTTGGCTTTAGCACTCTCCAAAATGGTAAGAGGGATTCCAGCCCCTCCAATCTCAAGCACCGAAACTAGCAAACAAACAGTACCTAGAAGCCATTGATGACCTGCTCTTGAACTTCCTCCCATATCCTCTCTCTGCCTCTTATCTATTTTGTACGTAAACTTTGGTTCGTGTGAAAGATTGATTTATAATAGTCACGGGACGACAGGGGAATGGAGATAAAAAGTGGGAACTTGATTCTCTTTTTATAATAATAATATGGGCAGCAGCTGTATCGCTTTATCGGACGACAGTTAAATGAGAGAGAGATTCGGAAGCAGCGTGCGCTTTTATATCTTACTATTGATGGTGAAACTGTTAAACTACTGAAGCCAGTCTAGTCTTGCGTCTCGACCAGACACGAGAGTGATACAGACAACACGCAACACGTCTTCATAGGACTATTGTATTTATTAATTTTCTCAATTTTTAGTTGATTGATCTAACTGTTTATTAATTGGTGTCCCAAATTAGTCCCTATGCTATTTATGTTCTTTTTTCGCCATCCTCCTTGATCTGGTGGTCTAAGAAACATATATGGAAAAGACATTATTAAAATCTTGTTTTTAAATAATGTCCGCCGGTTCTTAGAAAACTAATAAAAACTCTCATTTATGTCGTCGATGGTATTTGACTCGAGAACTGTAAAAGTAAATGTGCGTCGTCGTTAGTCCCACCAGGTTCGATCCAAACTAATATTAAAGCATGTCAAATACATGCACTTTGAAAAAAATACATGCACTTTGAAAAAGCAAGTCAATTTAAGTGGGTTATCTTTTGTACAAAAACTAGATCTACAACTGTAAGAACACAAAAAGCTGGAGATCCACTACGCTATTGCCGGGAAAATTCTTGGAAGGAGTTGCATGAATTATGGTTGTCCTAGAGTAAGTAAATCCAATTGGAGCCATCTGCAGCTGCAGGCACTAATCCTATTGTTTCTAGTCCATAATATTATATATATATATATATATATTTATTTAATCTCGTTTTTTGATTATTTGTCTAATCAAAACCACAAGGCTTGATAAGGTCCTTTCCATTTTTTTCTTCGTTTAGCATTTAAGGTTGAGATCGACAGGTTACTTATTGTTATAAAATTTTACAAACTCGTTATTTAAATAGTTTATAGGTTAGTGAAGTGGCATGGTGTGGTCACACTATATGATTTATCATCTATTGGCGCAAATAGGTTGGATTCATTCGTCAAATACACATGTAGCCAACCCTCACAGTTAATTTATCTTTCAAACAAAATTTCCCATTGTTTTTGTGAAAACAATTTGGAGAGCTATTATGAAGTCAATAATGCCAATCATCCGTTCAATATATCGGACACAAGTTCTCCCGGTTGGATCAACAATCCCAACTAAATTACAATTTACAAATGTTAAAAAACAACTAATAATTAACAAAAATTGGAATAAATTAAAGGATATTTTCAATTATTTTTAACGTTAAAATTTTATATAGTCGTTAATTTGTGCTATTGTTTTAAAAAATATCAAAACAATCAACTATTCAACCGAATGCTAATCATCGTTCAATATATCGAACACCAGTTCTCCCGGTTGGATAACCAATCCCAACTAAATTACAATTTAGAAATGATAAAAAAACAACTAATAATTGTAAACAAAAATTGGAATAAATTAAATGCTAGTTTTAATTATTTTTAACATTAAAATTTTATATAGTCATTTAATAATTTCTATTGTTTTAAAAAATATCAAAACAATCAACTATTCAACCGATCAGATCAAATGAACCAAAAAGACCTCGGTCCATTTTGTAACATATTGATTTGATCGAATTGATTTAATGCAAATGATAGGATATCGCCACTGCCAAATGGCACGTAGTCCTTTAGTATATTTCGCAATCCGTGAAAACTCGTAGAGATTGGTTTGTGTGGTGATTCGCATTGGGTTAGGTAAGGTGTCGGTGTTGTGAATTATTGTAGCCACTTGGAAAGTGATGTGCCCAATGATCTTCTGGGTTCAGTGTCCCGCTAGCTGGTTGTTCATCGGTGCCTACCACTTGATACGAATACAGCTTTATCTTCTCTTTTATTTTATTATTTTAAAATATTTCAATCAAGTGAATTATAGTGCCGCGTTTCAAAGTCGGTGTTCTATGATTAACTACTTCAGGAAGTGGAAAACAAAATGAACTTGTTTAAGAAGATTATGGATCCATAAATAAATACAAAAGGTGTCAATGAGAGAATAATCCCTTTACACATTGTCTCTCAAAAAATAGTATTTTAAATTATTTACTGCAGTTGTATAATACAACTTTTGATCAGTTATAATTTTATAAATGCCGATATATATTTTTTCAAAATTTAAGTTATCTGTATGACTGTATGTTAGAATATTCCAAGTATATAATTTAACTGCACTGCGACGTGATTAACGCTAGTTCATTTTTTATTATCTCTTTAACATTGATACATAATTTGTGCTAATGTGATGTGGGTTTGCTTACGGATTTTAATTTTTTCAATATATTATCTTAAAGTTTGGATTGTGAACAATTTTTTGCGTATATTCACTCCAATATCTATTCTGCGGGGAAAGAAATGTCTCTGTAACAATCTTATATACATACATGCATCAACTTGGATATAAAAATTAAATATTGCATAGCTGTCAATACCTTAGAATAATTAATTTGGGAATTGGCCATATCTAACAGACTCCTGTGACATTGCTTTGTATCGGTCAATCTCGGAGCAGTATGAAATCTGACATCCGTCAACGCTATTTTATATAATTCGGTCGTCTACTCCAATCCTGGGCCAATTTGTCTGCAGGGGGTTGGATTTAAAAAGATTAACCAAAATAGGGTCGTCAGAAAAAGTTTTCCCTGTCTGGGGTCGGTACAAAATCGCAAAAATAAATGCGGTTTTGGCATGCCCAAAACCGCGTTTATTTATGCGATTTCAACCCAAAACCTCACAAATTTCTGCGGTTTTGTGCACTTAAATAAATTAAAAGTTGCGGCTCGGCTTGGCTGAGTGGTGTGAATCTGGCTGAAAAAATAACCAAAACCGCGGAAACAATTGCGGTTTTGTACAACAACAGTTAAAAATAATTGGGCGCTACCGAGAAGAATTTAAATCTGCCAAAAAATTTGAGACCGCCCGGAATCGAACCCCGGTGTCCAACCTCTCTCTCGCTCTCACTTCGATTAAAATTGTACTTATCTTTGAAAAATTGATTATTATCATGTGCACTATAGGCATAAAAGAGATTAATAAGTAAAGGAAAAAAAATAAAATTGTAGATGTAGACGATAAAATTTAAAGCGGTCGGTCTATTTTTTTTAACCCAAACTGCACAATCTTTCGCGGTTTCGAGTATTTTATTTTTTAAATTTTTATCAAAACCGCTATAAGTAATGCGGTTTTGGGTATTTTTTAATTTTTTTTGCAGCAACCAACACAATTACCAATTCACTTAATTCTATTCTGCATTTAATTAAATAAAAAATAAAAGGTGGTAGTCAACCGAAGTGGGCCCACCCATACCTTTACTTTATCAACCAGGAATTCTTTGCTCTTTTTAACGGTTGTTGTACAAAGCCGCGTTTATTTCCGCGGTTTTGGTTATTTTTTCAGCCATATTCACACCACTCAGTCGAGCCGAGCCGCAATTTTTAATTTATTTAAGTGCACAAAACCGCAGAAATTTGTGAGGTTTTGGGTTGAAACCGCACAAAAAAACGCGGTTTTGGGCATGCCAAAACCGCATTTATTTTTGCGGTTTTGTACCGACCCCAGACAGGGAAAACTTTTTCTGACAACCCCATTTTGGTTAATCTTTTTAAATCCAACCCCCTACAGGTAAATTGGCCCCAATCCTGTCCTCTGGTTTTACGGACATGAAATCCGGGCCATGTTCTAGCTTTATGTCCAATATTTGTTTTCATTAATAAAATAGATAGTGTAAGATCTAAAGACTAGAACGACGTCACGTCTATTCCGCCATCCTCAAGAGCATAAACTTTATTCCTCAAAAAAAGAGCATAAACTTTCCATAATAATATTTTAAACATGACATAATTTTAGTAACGAGTATATAACAATGTTATATTTTTTATGTTTCGACTTAGAAATTTTTTTGTTAATTTTTTTAAAAATGGAAATCTTCAATTAAATAAAACAATATAAAGCACCAGTTGATATAAATTACTTATTGTTAAGTGTTAAATATTTACTAAAATAATTTTATTAATACTTCAAGTAATTTATAATTTAAAATTGAATTATTAGATATGGTTAATCTCATATTGTAAGACGATATTAACAAAATAGATTGTTTAATATTTGGCACCGACGGATTGGAGGGAAGTTTGAGTGCATGTTCCATGTTACATGTATCATAGAAACATGGACAAAAAGATAATTGTTTAAATCCAGCGTCGGCTAAAATGATATATTTTTGTTAATCGAAATGACACATTTCTATTAGTCGAAATGACATACTTCAATTAATCAAAATAACATGATACAGTTAGTTGGAATGACATAATAAATTTAATCGAAATGGCATAGTACATCTAGTCAAAATGGCGTATTGATGTTTGTCGAAATCGAGTGTTGTTGTTATCCTGCAATTATATATTCAAGTTAGTTTAAAAAATGGCATATTCATATTAGTCTAACAACAACGTGTTGTTGTTAGTAGAATTAGTAGAAATGACATAGTATAGTTAGTTGGAATGGTGTGTTTCTCTTGGTCGGATTTCCTTGTTTCTGTTTGTCAGAATGACATGTTTATGATTGCCTAATGAGTATAAGGACAGATTATTATCTCAAAGACAACAAGCCAAGAGAGAGAAAAAGTGATCGAATTAGTAGTAATCTCATTATTTAGCTCATTTGGGGGATTTCATAAATCTTAACCACGGAATTTCTTTTGTCGATTTTTTAATGCGGTATATTCTAGATTAAAACTCATACAGTTTGAATCAAACTCTTACCCATTCTGACTTGAACAAATTGTTATTGACTGGCAGGCACGTACATGAACCAAATGAAGAAAAGTTAAAGGTTCGATAACTTTAACTTATAATTCGGCAATTCCAACTCCATCGTAAGAGGATATATATCTATACCTAAACCATTATATTTTGCACATGTTAGCCACATGGCTAATGAACAAACTGGACTTGAACCTTAACATATCACCGAACCCAACAAATAAATAATAATTCGTTTCAAAAAAAAAATAACAATGATAATCCGTGTGTATGCCCGTATACGTATCTCGCTCGAAACCTGCACGAAACATCTAACCATGTTAAACACATGTACTTGCAGAAACATGTTTATTTTCGATGATTCGATATTTTTACTCCTCCAAGATTCGAACCATAGTTGCTTTCTGTAACCTCGGATCAAGAAGTACGTAGAGAGATGCAGTTGTCATGTAAATGGAAGACAGTGGATCGAAGCAGTACCTGATCTTTAAGCAAAGAGAAGTGGAAGTCGAACTCAACGTCCAACCTTGTAGAGGGGCCCTATTGGATTGCAGCGGTAACAAGTAAAACGAAACAGATAACCCTCAAGAACGAGCCACTCCGGCACAGTGGTGCAGCCACTGGAGACCCATTCTGTGAAACCAAATAAGTCAACAAATCAGATAGATGCTTTCCCTTCTCATTCAGACATGAACTCTCTCGTTGGTCTTTGAGAGGAAATTATGTGGTTTGTAGAAAATGAGATGAGCATTGTCTTTAGTTCTTGTTATTTTGCCCTTTTTAGTGACCCACTTAGGACTATTCTAATGAAGAAAAAGCAATAAAGCAGCCGGCAAATGAGGATTTGATATCTGGCAAAAGCAAAAAGAGTCCTATAAGATCATAAGAGTAGTTGGAGATGTGGTCCAACATGATCTTGTTCAGACACTTTCCGCTTTACCAATTACAGTACGTAGCTTCGAGCAGACGTTTGCAACTTTTTTTTTCCCGAATTTACGTACTTAAAGTAGTTTTATTTTTATGCTTTGAGCAGTAATGTAAATGTTCATTACATGAGCGGCGCACTCAGCAGACAAGTTAGGTGCAGAGGTGGCCCGTTGATTATTATGATACCTTAACCAATGACTAATGTGATCTTAATCCTTCAATGAGGATGTGTGTGTTTAAAGAATGACTATCATGATGCTTTGAGCATTTCAAGTTGGTGAAGGAAATCTATACTTCTGATGGAGGCGACCCGGTTGGGTCGTAGATTCTGTTAACGCAGGTCGGGTTGCAGGGGTACGGGCAATCGACCTTTTGGAATGGAATCCGATCGTAGAACCAATCTCCAACTGCTTTTCCTACTGTCTGCAACATCAAGTTAGCACAAACTCTTTCAGAGAACGAACTCAAGTTACCGGGCAAAAAAAAGTCCCAGAATGGTACTGTACTGGTAACTGGATTGAGATATGGCTAGATGAAAGCTGTTTACCGTCTTGGCTAGCTTAGTAGAATTCTTCGTATACCACGTCGCTTGAGTTTCGGTTTGGCAGTGAGCAAAGCAAGAGTCTATGTACAATCCCCGTGACGACGAATTGGCTGATCTGGACAATGCAGCAAGGAACTCACCTCTGAACACTGAAAACAAGCACGAGTTAAGCTCAGATGACATCAGGTTGCATCTATATTCTACAACGTTCATCGATATCCTACAAGAGTAAGATGTGTTGCTTGCAGTCACCTTGCATTACTTTAATTTGAACAGGCGAGCATTTGTCAATCGATTCCTTGCACACACTCCATATGCCACGGGGATCAGCAACGCTGGGTGCTAAAATGTTCCGTATCTGCCCGAACACAAAAGTTTTTTTTTTGTGAAACCCGAACACAAAAGTTAGTTTCAAGGTATTGAAAGAATGTTTTGAAAATGGCTCGTTTATCGCCATTTTCAGTGGTCCTGACAGAATTAGAATTTGGCTAACCTGCCAAGAATCATATGCTGCATTGAGGATGAATAGTGGAGTTTGTATCTGCGGCACTACGTTTTGCGGGAAGAAACACTGCAGATCATAGAGAGGAATAACTAAAAATGACTACAGCTATAACAAAGAAGATATTCGGGCAGACAAATATATTAGCAAAAAAAAATGTACCAGTGATCCAAGCCTTGAAGTGCAGGACAGAGGCAAGTTCTTCGTTGAACCCTACAAGAGATAATGTTCAATGAGCAATATTAAGGCCGAACTAGAATAGAGTACCATACAATTCAAGTTCAGATGACAAGGTGTAAAAAGTACGTGTAAGGTAACAATCTGGTTAAAGTATTTTTGTACGTATTTTCCGCCGGCTACATCTTTCCTGACAATAGACATGCATACGTTACGTTAGATTGCAGACAGAAACACACACAATGCAGTAACAAACAACTATCAGACATCGGATATCAATGTCGAGATCCATTCTAGGTGAGCTTACACATCAACAAAAAAACCAGCATCCGAAAGGCATTTTACTTTAGTACCCATAGGCAAAAGTGCCCGGAAGCTATCACAGTGCAATATTGAAGCCAATCCCCCGGCCGAACACCCGGAAAGAAGAGCCTAAAATGATGTTAACAAGCCAGTATTAATATAAAGTGAATATGGCTATTGGCAAGTCTCTGTGTTAATGGATCTTAGTCTTACATTTTCAGCATCTTTCATTCCCTTGGCTAATAATTCCTCGATAACAGCAAGCCAGATCCTTTCTCCTCTGAAGTGAAGATTAGTAGCCTGATCAAGTTTTTGTCTGATTAAGATTGAACATTGCAAGACACCAAGCTGTTTCCTTAATGGGATTTGAAGAACTTACAGGATTTACAGCTTCCACATCCCCGGTAAAAGATGACCCGTCACAGTATCTGATCTTAACTCGATTCCAATTGTAGAAATCTGTATGTTGATACAATCAAACACCAATATTCAACTTACTGAAAAAAGCAGACCTTCAAGACACCAAAAGCGTCATCAGTGAATATTTATTCGCACCTGGATTGAATTGTTTCAAGTTGCTCATGATCCCAGAAAAGGCAAGATTGTGTCCCATTAGTTTGGATGAACCTAGCTTTGTATTCTTCCGGCCAAGGCAGTTCGTTACATTGTGGCACCATCCTCCTCCCTGATGGATAAGACACAACTTATAATCTCGAAAAGAAACAGAAACCTCAAATTGGAGGAGAATAAAAGGTAGATCCTATATCTCTTTTCTAGCATTCGAACATGAACCTAGACCACAATCTCAAATTCCCGACCGACATTACCACTTGGACCAACACGAAACGGGAAAATGGAATGTTACAAGAACAGATTTGTCAAAAAGAAACCAAACCAACCTCAAAGTGAACCAACCAGCTATTGATTCCAGTACCAGAGCCTCTGTCTAAATTGTAAGCTGGGGGACTTCCATCCAAGCACACTGCAATTAGACAAAGTCTCAACAAATAAAAAAAATGAACAAACAATTTTGTGCCACATCTTGACACTTAATAAATAAACAATGTGTTGTTTCGTTCTTGAACTTCTCACCAGCTCCCTTGGCCACTGCACTAGTGACAATTGTTGTATTCACAAAAAGAGCTTGTGTTCTCAATAATAGCAGCAGAAACTGGACAAGGGTCAGCCATTGGCATGGCCTGGAATCCACCATCCTGCAAGTAACTGGCCATTTTGGCAATCTCCATAAATAAACAACCACCTTAAGAAAAGGGTAATAATTTAAAGCAGCGGTGATCGGCAAGGAAACCGAATCAGAATTCAGAAACAGGGTCACAAGTGTCAAAGTTAGAGAGAGAGAGAGAGAGAGAGAGACACACAGACATAGAGCTGGTTATATTTTAAAGGGTATACTTTATTAATACCAATAAAGAATAATAACAACTAGAGAAACAAAAGCAAATTCCCATGAGACATTGTAGAATCCAAGAAGACCCCCCATGAGATAATCACATGATGGGTTCTTTTTAAAAAACCCTGTCAAATTAAAAGCACACATGCATTGAACAACGAACCACATCAATGCTTCCAAACCAACAAAAGAACAAAAACCAAAGTATCTACCTTTTACCTTAACACCTCTCTCTCTGTATCTCATACAAGACACAATCTTTGACCAATGAGATTGGTCCGGCCAAGGGAGAGCCGTCTTTAAGTATGGTCGTTCTCAACTACGGGGACTAGAAAAAAGACACAATCTTTACCTTGTTTAGATGACAAGCCAATGTCTTTCCTTTGATAACATGTACAAAGACTGGAGCTTTTTTACAGACAATGTGATTGGTAATGGAACCCAGTTAGGACACTTGTCTTCGAGACACAAAGACGAAGTGTGGGGGAACTGAGATGGAGACAATGGAACTGATCTGAACTGGGCTTCTTTTTTATTTTTTTTATTTTTCTTCTTGCAAAGGAAGAAGAACAAGAGAGCCGACACTAGCTAGGCCAAGTTCGATACGAGATTTGCCTAAACTGTTCTCTCTCCAACTGGCGACTTATAAATAGTTCAGCTAGTTCTTAAGAGGGAAAAAAGACAGCGGGTTTATTTCTCTGAAAAAATTAAATGTTTTAAATGGTTGCTGAGATTAATAAGGTAGGTAGTTAGGCTAGTTTTGACCCTAATATGAATTATTGGAGATGATAAAAGCTTGAAATTTGGGCCTATCTCGGTGGTATATTGAGCAAAATGCAGCTAGGATTTTAGCAGAAAAAAAAAAAAAGTGGATGACTTTGTTACAGTTTGAAAAAAAAAACCCTAAAAATTAACGTTTATTTATATATGAGATTCGATTCAAATATGAATTAGTTAAATACATAATGATATTAAACTAACAACAAACAGGGCAACAAATATTCATATCGGCTTACGCGCTATATTTTTGCGATGCCGTTATATTCCCTCCCTAATACGATCTCGTTAATGACGTGAGATTTATTTACTAGAATAGTACACAGACCGACCTCACCTACCTTTTATTGTATATACACCTGCATTATTGGACAGTATAATTCATATAAAATAATATTTTTTCCTGGATTGATAAAATTTTGTGAAATTATTGCTAAAATTGATAAATTTTCTATAGTAATGACTAATAGTTTTAAATAATTGACAATTCTAGTTCCAGAACCATAATATACAATTACGCAACAATTATTTTTCCTATTTTTATGATAAATTTTACATCAAATTTCTATACATACTTCATTCGATTTTTCAAGTTACATCATTCATTCTCAATTAATTAATTATTCTTTATAAGTATTTTTTTCCTGATAAAGATTGTTGGCAATGTAAGTTACATCAAGTTTAAAAAAAAACTCTTAATTTATTTTTCCTATAAAAAAAAATAGAATAGTCTAACTGGTGATTACGGCCTTGGTTACCCCTAAACTTAAATCCCAATCCTAACTTTGGTACATAAAGTTATACGTAATTAGGAAACTTAGAAACGAAGAAATTATAATCATCAGAAAACCTTTTACCCAAAAGAAGGTGAGCCTTGAAATAGATAAGATATTTGAGTGATTCTATTTTTTTAAATCATTTATTTACTTTGTCAACTTTTTTTGTTTTAAACGGTTCTTCAATGGTAAAAGTTATCATGTTGTCGCTTGTGTCATTGGTTGATCTGGTTAAATGAAGTAAACTAAACATCGATGAATATTTTTTTCCTGAAGTCACATCGATGGAGATTTATCAAACGGTAACATTCAATCCCGAGATTTACCGGTAGAGTGAAGTGTCATCGTTGAGAATATCGTGATTAAGATGTATTTACAGCAATTTTAACCATAGTCTAATCATTTCAGACAACCAAATGACTATGTTAATCACTTGCATATAGTGTGATAATATATTAATTGGTGGACTAATTATCACATCAGCGTATTATGTTAGATATAATTCGTATCTATTATAACAAAATTCTGAATTGTGAAGGAGTTAAGTACCTGGAGCAGCAAAGAATCGTCTATGCTGAACGACGAGATGATTTATGGCCTTCTTCAACGAAATCTTTTTAGATGGGCGACCGTCTCTTCCAAATGGCCAAAATATAATAATTCAGTATAATATAGATTAGAGTCCTTATATATTTGTCAAGCAAGGTTGATATTATCTCTTTAATTGGCCAATAAATCTCCAAATTAAATTCATATTAGTCCATATTACTTTAAGTAATTCCAGCCTTCCTAAAATATGTATCACTAACCAATAAGCACCTAAGATAGACCAATCAAAATATTTCCATCATATAAATAAATTTCTAAACATACAAATCTAATAATTATTACTTGCCCTATAAATTATTTCATCACATATCTCAGTAATGAAGAGTAATTAACTTTTGATCTCAAAAAAAAAAGAGTAATTAACTTTTCACTCAAAAAAAAGAAAGAGTAATTAACTTTTATTATTCCTACCAAACTAATTTAACACGTTTAAGGAACTAATATAATTTTTGGTTGGCAATACATTTAATAAAGAATCGAAAGTTATAGTTTTCTAATATGTCTATTAAGGAAATCAATTGCAATGTCAACCAAAAATTATATTTTCCTAATACGTATTACCCTTAGATTGGTAAGGGTGTCAAGAGACTAGGTCCACATAATAAACCTCTATATTTGGCAATATAATATTTACTTAATAAATAGTTAAATACTAACAATATAAAATATTTGAAATTAAGAATTAGACAAACACATGTATGGAAGGAAATAAAACAAATTTAACCCACTAAAAAATCCTCAGAGGAGAATCCAATTGCTGTCTTCCACACCAAAAAATGGGAAAGGCTTGACATATATATCGACAGCATACCTTTGTTTAACTTACTGATTTGACCACAAATTTTCGAAGAAAGATATCAAATAAAAGTGCTAATCAGTTTTCCCACTAAAAAATAATCAAATTTCTACGTTGCTCAAGAAAGTACTTAAATGATAAGCAGTTATGAAGAAAAATTAACTTTGTATTGCCTAACTAAGAGTTTTCAAATTAAAACTTTTGAAAACAAATAAGTGTTAAAAATTGGCTGGAATAATTTTATCATTATTCTGTCCATCTCCAGCTGCATTATTTATCGTTAGGACAAGAAGACTTCTCAGCGATTAATTTCTGCGCTGTCTGTAATTTACATATTTGAATGAAAGTAGAGAAAAACTATCCGAAATGCACAAAATTAGGGCATAGGCCATAACGTCTGAATCTAATCCCTATTTTTATTTCCTAAAGTCCAAACCTCAAAATATTAAATAAACAATATGATGTATTGATGGGATCGAGGAATCGGGAAGGTTTGAGCCTTTGAGGTGGCGAACCTTAAAAGGAACATGGGAATATTGTAACTTGTAATTAATAGTGGGCCCGATGGAATGCTTGCGTGGTGATTAAGCCATAAACCCCCGACGAAATGGGGTTCGTGTTCTACTCTTTTTATATGGTATTATCGGATTTTATAATCTCGAGCTGCTCATTAGAACAACAGCCAACATTCCACTAATTAAATACCGTATCAAATTAGAATGTTGAGTCGTCCACCATAAATTTAATAAATTGTGGAATTCTAACCAAAGTACTAGGCCACACATTTACATTTTGACTACAGTACATATTCAGTCGTTGTTTGCGGCGACAACTTTTTTTAAAGGTTACGATACCTAGATTTTTATAACGTCTTCTATATTTTCTAGATTATTTCTAACATTTTCTGTCGTTTTGAATCATATATAATATTTTAGTTATGGAAAAAATTCACCAATTTTTAAGACTTTTATATTTTTAAGATATTATATTCGAGATATTTTGTTAAAAAATTAGTAAATACGAGGAATCTGATATGTATGGTTAAGTGTGAAGGCAACGGTGTGAATGTTAGCTGTCAAACAAAGTTGCAAATTTTTTTTAAAAAACGAATAAAACATCGTAAAGGCATTTTCTTCCTTCTTCTTCTTTCTTCCAAAAGTAGCATTTTCATGGACCCGCGTTTGACACTAGCTGCCGGCTGCCGCCGTTTTGTTTTGACTCGCTGCGCCTAAAAGTTCTGGTCGATAGTCGAAACGCTACCCTTCATTGTCTCTCGGTTTATCGCTGTTATTCTAGGTTAGCCCTATGTCCACTAATCGGGTCGGACGTCAATTTTAGTGTAATTAATTTGGGGTGATAATTAATTACGAGTTTGATTGATATACGATAAGTTGATACCAAGAAATTGTTGTAATTTGAAAAATATATCTTGAACGGAAGAATTATGTCAAACAATTATTATATATTCTAAATGAGACTAACAAGAAGAGAATGGGAGATCTATCAATAAGTAACTAAGACAAGAAAGAACATCCTCAATCTCGATAAAATAAAAAATCGAATTTGGTATTATTCACTGCAAAAAGAATTTCATTTTTTTGACGAATTTTCTGAAGAGGGATTAATTAATTTTGGTAATTAAGAAAATTTTGATAAGTTTTAAAATTCTTGCTTAGGTTCGAATAATCAAATCATATCAGGCACCATTAAATTCAATTCCATCAATTGAGGGGATTGGGATTTTGTCATTTTCCTCTCCCAAAGATGGGGAATCCTCCAATATACCATGCACCAGGTACGTTATTATCATTGGATTACGTTCTTGATAACTCTCAAATATTTTTCAAGAACCACATCTACGATTTCTCAAGAACCGCGTATCCTTCTAGCTTTTTTAGGCCAAAAATTTCAAATTAGTATATCAAATCTAATTATATACAACTGACAACGTATTAATTTGTACTACAACATGGTTATGATAAAAAAAAAGTGAACAAAAAAACCAGATGTATGTGGTTCGTATATTAGAACATGTGCACTTGAAATTTTTATGAGTAATATTTATTGTTTATAAACTATAATAGCATTTATAACCTAGTAAATGTGGAATTCTCTATTATGGATATAAAATTTATTAGAAAATGTTCAATACGGAAAAAGAGCTCGTTAATTTTTTTTGTTTTACCTTAACGTCAAAATTGATATTCCATTTCACACCAAATTCACCAAGAAAATTAAAAGTTGCTCTTCTGATCTGGAAACAGAATTACAAACAAAAAACAAACCTTCAAGCCAGTTATTAGGTGCAGAATTATAATTGCTTCAAACCGAAGTTGCATGTGATAATTAAACCACAGTGGCAGTGGGTGGATCGATCTAATTCAGCAACTTTAAAAATTGCACCCACGAGCTCCAGCCAGGACATGTTAATTACTGACCATGCTCAATTTTGTCCAAACCTAGGATTTAGTCTCTAAATATGATAACTGTTTGATATTAAAATGACAGGTTAGAAAGCAATTGTTTGATCAGCAAGTTAGTGGTTCAATTCGGCCGGCAAGTCCACACGAGAGGACCAGCCAACGACTTGTGGCCTAGTCTCACGCTAACTAACTTGCGTCCGTTGACATCTATTGGCCCTGAATTTTTTTTATTTAGCTCTCTACTGGTCCCCAAACCAAACGATAAGACAAGACAGGGGGACCTGACTACCCAGTTGAAACGATTCCTACCTAGCATTGAATTTCAAGCATCGGCCCAATAAATTCTAGTGAGAATTTATAAATGTACCTGTGTTAAATACAGAAAAAAAATATCTATTATTTTAGTCTTGATTATTTAAAGTTAAATTAATCAAGTAAGTAAGTGCATGATATGAAGAATTAGAAGAAAAAAAATGTGCATCAATGAATCATCGAAATTGCGTGAAAGTGACCGGAAAATGACGTTTATGGGGAAGTCTAATCCGAGGTCCCCGAAGAAGATTAACAAACGTTTGAAATTGAACCACATGCCTTATGGTTGGTTATTCGAAGCGACAATCTCGCAAAAATATATGGCCGGCGTTAATTTGGTATTTTTCCATCGCTGGGCCCATGGGCCGAAAGCGATTTTGATAATGTGATAAAGAAAGATCCTGCAGCAACTTATAGGCTTAATCATCAGCATCAAAACTTTCCAATGAATGGTTCTACTTTAATTTAAATTCGAATGATTATAATAAATAAGTGTTGTGTTAATTTTTTAATCAGCTAATAGTTTAGAGATTTTGAATTTGGACTAAACGACAAAAAAAAACTATAGGAATACTGATAACGAATTACGATTAGCTAGGGACAATTTAAGACAACAGAACAAATGGCATATTGGAGCTTATTATATATAACTTATCTAATTTATAGATGAAATTCATTGATTTACTTTTGTACAAAAGAAGGAAAGCTTTTTGCTTTGTCAACGAGAGTAATTATTCAATAATAAGTGGTTAAACCACAAAAGTTTCGGTTTTGATCCATACAGTCAATTATTGGTGCACTGGAATAGAATGATCCCTCCTTTTTAGACAGTATAATTGGTTTGTTGAACTCACTTGCCTACCCAAAAAAAATTTCCATGCTCCCAATTATCAGCAAAAGTAATATATCCGTCTAATAGTTTGTGTTTAGTGGGAATATTGCTCTATGCAAATACCACATGGTTTAAAAAATTACCATATAAAAAGGTTGAGTTATTAGAGAAATGTTTATATCTTAAAGCAGTGAATTAAATATGAAATGAATCCATGATCTAACAAATTAACTAGACAGCCAAAATGAATCCGGTGGCCCGATTTGAATTGTGCTTATGGATACGGGCTTTACTTGCCTTTGGGCTACGCGTTTAAATGGTCACATAACGAATTGCTACAATTTCTTTCGGATCGGTGATATTTGTTGGATCAAAAGATTTTTATAATTTTTTTAAAATTAAATTTAGCAAAGTTAAAAAAAAATACGATCTGACTAACAATTAGATTAGCAAGACCGTGAAACATGCTAATTAACATAATGGTTTGCGGGTGCGGCCAAAGACTTAATGAATTGCTCAGATTCTAGTCAGATCAGTGGTTCCACCTGATTTTCTTGCTCAACTTGGGTGGTTCATCTGGAAATGAAAATAAATAAATTCAAACACTCATCAACTTTCCAATTTTTTTCCAATTAGTTCCAATTCTAACATTTTCTATTGGTATGATTCAGAAATCTTGGATGAAGGAGATCATTTTTAGACAAATATTTTGTTATTTACATTTTTCTTAACACACACATATATTCAAAATATATGTAAAAATAATAAAAAGTCTGGTCTGGTTGGCATTCTGAATAGTCAAACTAGAGATCGGAAGAAATTTTGGGTGAGAGACCGTAGCTTTTTTAAAACTGCAATATTTAGGATTAAAATATCAATCATTTTAAATATTCTTTAATTTTGTTCGGAATTTTACAAAAATAAATGTAGTTGTTTGTATTTAACAAAATGTAAAACTCATATTTTTCGGAAAAAAAAATGATCACTTAGAAATGAATTGCACCAGCACTCGGTTACAATCTTACCGATCGACCATATTTTTTTAAACAAAATTGTTGCGTGCATAAAAGTAACACTAAACAATAGCATTTATGGAATATCACTTGCATAATTTTTGCGACAATATTTGCATAGAAAGGTGATAGAACATCCACGTAAAAGTGACGATATAAAAAAGAAAAGGTGTAATTGGTATCCAGCTTAGTCAATACCAACAGGTCGAATTACGTTAAAACTTGAAACAGAAATCAGTAAAAAAAATATTAATAGTGGTTGTTTATTTTAGCTCATTTTCCCCTATTTAGAAAATATATGTGTGTGTGACATTTTCATTAGTCTTCAAATTTTTGTTTTTTTTCGTGTCCCTTATTGAAGTATAAAAACAAAGGCCTCCGGCGAGTCTTGCAAGGAACCGCCGAAAAAATCCATTGTAGAGCTCCTTGGACTTCTCGACACATATATTGGCGACGAGCTTGAAAGACTCGTATTTTTGGTTGTAATCTTGGGCCGCATATGCATCCACGGGCATCCACTGGAGAAAACAATAAAAGACAAGCATCTCAATTATATACAATGTACATTATTATATCAATAGACTTAGATATCAAGTTTAATGTGGTATTATATTGTAAATAATTCATGGTATTGACAAATAATTAAGTTTAATGTGGTATTATTGTAAGAATTGAGACTTCACCTTGGCTGCTTCTATCTCCGAGTCCTGCTTCTTGATCTCGTGGGAGAGTGGACGTAGCATGCATACAAAAAATAGGTCCGATTTCCCACAAAAATTTCCGTGGCTTTGGCTGTTTGACAATATTTATTTGAAATTAAAATGGATTGGTCAATATTTATTTGGGTTTCCTCGAATAGTTGGAAGGCAAGTAATTTGACAAGAGAGCTAAATAGAATCGGGAGAAGGAAAAAAAAAACACGCACAAGTAACACGCAAATATGTATATACTTACTTAAATGCTAGAACTTCAACGAATTCCACGTCAATCTGTATCCAAGTAAAATTAGAATCATGAGAATCGACATATAAACTAGTTTACGAATATCATTATAGAAAATATAGAAAATAAAACAAAAAAAAAATACTCACTCCGGTCTCCTCTTTAACTTCTCGGATTGCAGCCGTACAAATGTCTTCTCCCTGAAACACAACAAGTGCATATTTATTAATCACCGGTTGCATGCATGCAAACGCTAATTTTTTATTGTCCTTGTTTCATTGATTCTGCGACAATAGAGTTACAAACTTTAACGCTCATTAGGGGACTATCTATGGGTGTAAATATTGTGACTATATATGCCCCATAATGAAGAAAATTTATGTACCAAAAAACATATTGATTCTAACATTTTAATTAATTACCTGATCAACAACGCCAGTAGGCAATTTCCAAACATCTATGCCTCTAAAGCTGCCATTTTTTTCCTTAACGACTAGCACCTGCCAAGTAAACACAAAGGATGATCAATAAACCAAAATTAAAATGAGATTAGACTTGTTGAAAGCAGTTATTCGCAATATGTAATGTGAAGAATATATTTTTATCAAAAAATAAACTCATTTAATTACCTCTCTCATTCCGTTAATTACGAGGGCGCCAATCCCCACCGTGTGAGAGGCGTTAGCCGGCAGGGTATCGGGAATGTGAGTGGGGATCCAGTGGACCAGCATCACGTAATCTTTTTCCGCGTGATGATATCTAAATCCTTTCTGCTCAATTTAGAATTTTTAGATTAAGAAGAAAATAACATTTCAATATTCGTAAATGATGTACATATGAAAAATGTGATAAGAGAAAGGGATTTGAAATTTATATTTTAGGAAGAATTATATCGTCAAACACCTCCCCCATAACATAGGAAATATTTCTTATATAAGTCAAAATTTATTAATTCTCCCAAAGTGTCAAAAATAATTACAATGTAATCATATCAAAAGTACTTAAAGTATGTCATCTACATATCTATGTTACTTGATAAACGCAAATCATAATAACAATTATGATTAGAACTATTTAATTACATAGCATAGAAAAAGATAAGTTGCAATACAATTAGTTTTTGGAAATATAATATCCTTGGATTTTTTTAGAATAGTTACATTATTTCTGGGTGGAATCTGAGAAAGTTGTTCTGAAAAAAAGTTGAAATTTAGGTTAATTTTTTTAATGTAAAATGATAATTTTTAGGGAAAATATTTTCACAAAGAAACAATCAGTCAATCACACGTTAGTTATGATATGAAAACTTAGTTGGTGTAACGTGTCTAACTTTTAATAAAAAATAATGAAAAATGAACAAAATTACTAAAAACAGACTAGACAATGACTTAATTAATTTCGCTGTACCTTCAAAGTGGGCTCAATGAGATTGGAAACCTGAGGTGGCAGCATTATCCATACACCCTTCTTTCCCTATATATCAAAACATTAATTCATCAGAGCTAATTATGAAATGCAATATCATAAAGTTTCAAAAGATTTTATTTCATCCGAATTTGATTAGTTAGTTTAGAAACATATGATAGCAACCAAAAAGCCATAGAGCTAATGTTCAAACAACCGAATTGGATTAGAAATTAAACGCAGTTATCAGCTTAATTACCTGTTGCCTCCAATGGGACAGCGAAGCCTGAAGCTTGAAAGCGTATAGCATTGGGTCCATAGGCTCCGTGATACGTACTCTAACGCCGTCGTATAGATCCTCTTCGGCTACGCTTACAAAGTTACTCTCTTGATATGAGAAATCTCCATGGATATCCATGGTGTTCTTTTTCTCCCTCGGACTCGAACTGGTTGAAATAGTCATCTTCTCTGGTGCAGTTTCTGTTCTATTAACGAGGCAACAGGAAAGAAGACAAGTCAGACTACTCCTTGTCCAATTCCAAAAAGCCAGCATATGATCCGGCATTTGGTGGAAAAAAACTAGGACGGGTTAAGTAGGTTATATATAATAATAGTGATTTGAGAATAATAATGGAGAGGAATGATTAAATTTGACAAATTTTGTTAACAAGGAAACTAAGGAGTGCCGTGTAATACTACAAGAGCACTTATTGTCTTCGTCAACAAGGAACAAAAAGAATGCCGTGGAAGTTTTGTTCTTAGTTAAAAAATGAGAAATATTCCTGCCGAAGATAATTAGCTTGCTTTCCTAAACTACAGAAGGAATAAGAAGGGCAGATGTTCCAGTTTCTCCGAGAATAAGTGTCAATTAGACGCTAATATATTCGAATCACAAGGATTGCTTCATATATGACACATTACTAAAAGGTATCGATCGTATATACGTACATAGTGCAATAGTTTACGTACCAACGGAAAGAAAAGCTGGGTGGAAACAGTAGGCTGTTGGCTACTAAATGGAAGAGCAAATGGATGAAGTGGTAATCCCATATTAGGGTTGTTATTTATAAGTGAAGTAGCTTGCGACTTGGGATAAAGGTTATTCGGAAATCCGAATGTGTTGCGACTATCGTAAATTGTTTTGGAAATGAGTTGACAGCTTCTTGATCTGCTTCCTATTTAAGGAGCGTTGACCTAGACAAACTCGTTGGTTGACGAAAGACGACCATTAGCCAAGTTGGCAAGAAGTTGAATTTTATATTATAGTTTTAACATAAAAACTATCTGATGCATGATTATTAATAAATGATAATACCCTTATTTTATGATGATGGATTTTATATACGATTTGGACGTGTTCTAGACATCACGAACATGTAAATAACATAAGCAAAATGATCGAATTACCTCCGGCCATCTTTACGGTTTCTGACAAGATCCGGTTTTGATTCCGACGAGTTGTCGTAGCTTTTCTAAACTCTTGTTCGCACCTCTTGATGGTAATGGTATTCTGAACGTGTGAGTAAGTTTAGGGACCACTAAATTTTTGTATTTATAAGCTCTCCATTACCATTAATAGAGAATATTGTGATCTTCAACAATTACTAATTTAAACATATCACAATTTCTTAATTAGTAAGTAATTTCTAATTAAGTGTGATTACGTCCAAAAAATTCGTAGATCAATCTTGCCCATATATGAACTTTATTATATGAAAATATATTTCCTATGAAGAGATATTTTCCTTAACCGAACGAAAAATATTCTTACATATGTCGTATAATTTTTCTATGCTTATCAGTGTCTCTTAGACTGACATAAAGTTAATATGTTTCTTGAAAATTTCTCGAGATGCTTGCTTCCAAAGACGCAAAAGCTATCTTGCTTAAACAAGTTTAATTGACTTGTACATTGTCTGAATAAGTATGATCAAATAAACATATAGTTGTATGTTTTATATGCATTTGTAGTAAATAGTCATGGAGCGAAATTTCTCCAAACTCGCACGAATTTGACAAATTGACGAAATTCCATAGTGTAATAATGAAAATTTAAGTCTGATGAGATTACAAACTACAATAAATATTTTCCCACATATTTTACTGCATGAATTTGCATAAGTTCCACTCAAATACTGTAACAATAAATTTTTATTAATCTATTATCGTGCTGAAATATTAAAAAAATGTTAGTGTTCGAGCTTTATGAAATTGCGCCAACTTTTGTTTAACCAATTCTAATTTCTCTGTTCTTAGCCACTCAACCAATTGCCGAGTAATTACGTTCTGACAATTGGCAAAAAAGAAGCTCTCTCTAATATGAACGCTCGCTTTTGCTGCTATACTCGTTCTTCTAGAGGATTAAAACAAAGACTAATCTCACAAAATCTGTTAAATTTTCGTATTCTACACTTATTAGAACGTTCAAAATTTTGTTTAATATGTATTTATTCTGTTATTTGGATCAATTCTTCTTGTCTTTTGGCTTTAAATAGAACATTCTGACACAAGTACAGGTGTACTTACTACCTGTTCCTAGCTCAACGTGTAGTTGGCCGGTCTGCAAAATTCCACCTCATTTCCTCGCCGTTTCCAAGCAGCTGCATAAATTACCATTGTTCTATGGAAAAAAGGTCTGACCACAATTTTCATACTAATACAAAGGGGTTGACCGGGCACTCTTATTGACTAGCTGACTTGATCAAACAAACTAATATTTATTTTGAATTATTTTGGAGTTCGTTATATTAAAAATTGATAAAACTAGAATTTTGATATTTTTTGATAAGTGTAGATGAAATTTAGCATTATTTAATAGTCTGATATTTAATATAATTAAAATAAATATTTTTAAAAAAATTCAACCACCCCATGTTCCAATTGAACGGATCAGTTAGACCGAGATGTCTAAAAAAGCCGGGTCACCTCACCTCGAAGATGATGAGAGGTAATAACTAGAGTTCAATAATGTGGATCAAGCCCAACGTCGTTAGGGCCCAATCTCGCACGGGCCCAAATCAAAACTCTCTCTCTCTCTTTTTTTTTTAATTCGCGGCTAAAACAGGAAAAGGAACCCAAACGGAAAAGAGACAAAAGTCAACCAAATGCTCAAGTCTCTCAATCTGCTTAGCCGCTTCCCTCCGCCTTCCTCCGCCACTAGGTCTCTTTCTCTCTCTA